>PVIR01007016.1:0-63033 GCA_004026965.1 Petromus typicus
AGAAAAGGTCCCAGGATATACAAAATATACACATAAATGAACACTGGCTCAGTGAGAGACAGAGTTGAATAACAGGCTGTCATTATAGAACAGTTACATTAGCACGTGTAAAGCCATAGCCCAAGTGTTTATATCACACTCAGTCTAAAGAAACAATGTACTGTACTGTACTAACTCAGGAGAAATTGTTCCCATGGAGCTCAGAAATACCGCTAAGACTGTTTTGCACCAGGCAATGCAAATGTTTTCATCTACGTACACATCAACCTTTCATCACTGAAAAACAGTGAGTGTGAAGATTGTCGTTTCCATTTGCCTTCGATGGTGTCCTCACAAAACAGCCTTCTGGTGATTACTTGGCTTCCTGTGTATGTTTATCCGAGGAGGGAGCTGAGCAAACTAATGAGTCCCTTTGCCCCCACAGAGTTGAACAAGAAGCCTCAGCAGGTCTGAACTGGATCAATGACAGGACTGATTAGTGGCAGACAGGAAAACCAAAGGCTCCTTCTGAGGAGAACCCTTATCTGACTACAGAAGTTTCCCTAGATTAAATTTGTTGTCTTATTATTTGTTGTCTATTTATACAACCTAATTAGTGTTCCTTTTTCTCTTCCTTGCTTTATTTTGGCAGTTATATTCTATTTTACTATTCTTTTAGAAGTTACCTTAGAAATTGCAACATGAATTCTTGATCCATTAATATCTAACATAAATTGGCACTTTCTTACCATTTCCTGGATATTTCCAAGTACCACAAATACTTTAATTTCAACGTCTGTATCACTGTAATCATATATTTTAAGCCTATAAAGGTATTTAAATTTTACAAGACATAATTTTATTGTTTTACTGTTTTAAACCACCAATATTTATTTAGATTTATCTAGGTAGTGAAACATTTTATTGTGCTTCATTCTTTTTTGCATCTCTAAGATTCCATCTGGCATTCTTTGCTTCTCCCTGATGAATTCCCTTTCATATTTCCTCTGGTATGGATTTTCTAGTGACAGATTTTTACTGCCTTTTCATTAAAAAGTCTTTTATATCTTCATCCTGGAAGAATATCTTCTCAGGATATAAAAGTCTAGGGTGTTAGACATTTTCTCTCAGCACTTTAAACATTATTCTATTAGTTTCTGTCTTCCATTTTTTTCTAATGACAAATTAGCTTTCAGTGTAAATATTGCTTTTGTTTGTTTGTATTTTACTACTGGGGATCATTGAACTGAGGACCTTGTACTTGTGAGGCAGGCACCAGGACCACTGAGCTAAATCCCTGGCTCTTAACTATTGCTTTTTTAAATGGAATCTGGAGCTCAGTGGTTCCGGCACCTGTCTTGCAAGCTCAAGGACCCAGGTTCAATTCCTGGTAAACCACATATAATACTGGGCATGGAGACTCACACCCAGCAGCAATCAGTACCACATACCACAGTGCCGGGCGTGGTGGCTCACACCTGTAATCCCAGCACTTGGGAGGCAGAGGCAGGAGGATTGCTGTGATGTGAGTTTGAGGCTGAGCTCAGGGCCAGTCTGAACCACAAAAGCAAGACCCTGTCTCAAAAAAAAAAAAGGAATCTGAACTTTCTCCCCTATTAACAATGACTATTCTTAGGATTTGGTTGCTGTCTTTAGTTTTTGCAAGTTGCTGTCATATACTAGGTATTTTATATTGCTAGGAGTTTGTGTGGTTTCTTCAATCTGCAGATCAATGTCTTTGTATTTCATCATTTTAAGATACCGTATTGTCTGTTCAAATATCGTCTCTGTCTCCTTGCTTCTTTTTTCTCCTGAGATTCCAATTTTTCATAAATTAGAAAGTCTCACTACATCTAATCAGTACTTTATTTAGATGCTTTTGCTGATCCATCATCCAGTATATTGTTTTCAACTGACCAAATTGTTTATTAAAATAATCAAATGTACTGATTTTAAGAATTTCCATTCGTTTAATTCTCTGACAGTGTTAGCAGTCTTATTTTCCTATCCTCATCCCTATTTTAAAAAAGCATTACTCTTCCACAGAGCCTCTTCACTCTCCATAACAGCCCAGTGATGTCCCCAATAAGCATTACTCTTTGTGAGATGAAGGGTAAAGGCTAGCTACATTCTGCTATTCTATGTCCAGGTTTGCCCAATAAACCAGTTTAGATCTGTGCTGTGTGCCCAGCCTTGAGGCACAGTACAGAGGGAATGTGATATTATCTGAGTATCTTTAAATGTTAAACTGACATTCTATTTTTTCTACACTTTTTCTTTTTAGTTTAAATCAGCTGTCAAAGGGTAAATTTTATTAAATGTGTTAAAAGTATAATTTCTTGCATTTGAAAATGAAAGAGTTGGTCCTTTATAAGTGAGGAGAGGAAATACATATCGACATGTCACTCTACAGTGACTTGTAGCTCCCACCCCATTGAGTGGCATTTTGAGAAGGTCTTCTAATGAATCTTCCAAAAATATTCAACTTTGTTTTCAAAGAATCAATAGCTCTTTCACTTTTGTACCTACATTTCATAAGCCTAGATAATATTTAAATAAACCATGTTATCCCATTAACAAATACAGGTAGGACCAAACTACAACTATAAAAATACAACTGAAAATTATAGATCTAACTAGAGAGTAGTCAGCTAACTGAAGCGGTCAGCTTACCTTTTCCATTGTCTGCTTCACTTTTTTTTTTAAGACAGGGCCTCAGTTTGTAGTTCAGCCCCAAGATCACTATGGAGTCCAGGCAAACCTTGAACTCACAGCAATCCTCCTGCCTCTGCCTCCGAAGTGCTGGATTCCAGGCATGAGCCACCACACCGGGAACTGTGGTATGTGGTGCTGATTGCTGGTGGTTGGTTGTGAGTCATCATGCCCAGCATTGCTGTATGTGGTAACTGGGGATCGAACCAGGGACCTGGCACTTGCAAGGCAAGTGCTGGAACCACTGAGCTAAAGTCCTGGGCCTCTACTGTCTGTTTTCAAGGAAAGAGGGAGCCTTGGTTACTCTAGTCAATTAAGTTTAGTGGGGAATGATTTTAATGTACTTATAGTATTTCTTTACATCACTAGCTTCCATTAATTGGTGTTTACCTCCATGAAGTTTCTTTTTCTGATAAAACTACAAGACTTTTCAATCACCATTGACTTTGTGACTTTAGATTGAAGCCCAAAGTCAAAATTCATACATTAATTTATTAAGCTCAAATTATCACTCAGCAATGTTGCATGTGATTCTTTTACAGTAAGATTATTGGTCAGTGTACATTATCTAAGAGGTCCTAAGAGATTACCTCAAATCAAACAGTTTGGACTGAGTATAGATTTGTGACAGAAATGTAAATTGATTTTGTCTAATTTCTTTCCTTGAAATCTCGGATATATTTGGATGATGCTTCTGGAGGCAGCTCCACAGTAAAGCAAACTGGGTGTCTGCAAGTCCTCATCTGTACAAGAGCATCGCCAGACACAACATGTTCTCCTAACTTAGCTGAAGAACATTCAGTTGTGGCATGTGAACAATTTCCTGCTACATCTATACAAGAGGACGGGAATAAAGTATGTGATATAAAGACTCACATTTTTTTAAACATTTTATAGGAGCATTTAATCTATAAAATCTTTTAAAATATATGACACCAATTTACTTACAATAATTAGTTAGAACACTGATTTTTCATCCCAGAAGTTTCCTCTGGTGCAGAAAGACTGTTCAGTATAATACTCCTGGCCTTGCTTCCCTGTATCACTCTGCCCAGTTTACTTTTCCCTTGAGCTGTGGCATACATGAGGACAGGTCAGTGGCTCTGCCTATAACTGGTTAGACAGATCTATCTCACTCTGAGATTTGGTATTCAAAAGCACATTGCTGTTCCATGTTTCTAGGCCACATTCTTGATGCCAGCTTTAAAAGTAAACACACTTGATATGTTTATCTCTATTACCATTCCTTCTACTTATCAACAATTTCAGAACTCTCTCTCTCTCTCTCTTTTAAGTTATGTTCTTAGTTTGTAGTTCAGGCTGGCCCTCAACTCACTATGTAGCCCAGCCTAGCCTTGAACTCATAGAAATCCTCCTGCCTCTGCCTTCCAAGTGCTGGGATTACAGGCATGAGTCACCATGCCGTGCACTGTGGCATAAGGTACCAAGGATTGAATTCTCTTGCCAGGCAGACACTGGAACCACTGACTTAAATCCCCAGCCCAATAATTCAGAACTTAGACAAAGGAAAGAGGGTTGCATAGTAGTTGCACTTGCTAAATTCCAATATAAATAAATGGCCACATATACCCCTAAACAACAATAATAAATGTAATAGTGTCCACCATAAATAGATGCAAAGGCCAATCAGACCAAAAGAAACCTCCCAGCCAAAGCTCAGCAGTGCCCTGATAACAGGCAGGTCTTCCTTAGGAGCACACAGCCACATCTTTATTTACACAGACTTTCAGGACTCCAGAACTCTGAGGATGACAAGATGCTTTGTGAGCAACACAGACCAATGTTAAAGGTGGATTATCAACAATGCTTTATAAACTTAAGAAGCGAAAACAACAACTAAACCTGGAAAAACAGATAACTGAAATTCCACTTTTTTAAATTCAAATCTTTATTGGTACACTATATATATATATACACATCATCATCACATTCAACATTGAGAATTTGTGTCAGTATATGACCCAACTTAATTCTCATTTTTTCCCATTCCCCTACCCATCCTACAACTCCCCACCCCAGTATACATAGGTTTTGTTTTCTTTCTTTATGATCATCACATTATTTTACCCCTTGTTAAATTTCATAATACTCAAAGTAAAGAGAATAACATTTTCCTCCTTGTAGGACATGGAGGCTTGCATGGAACTGTAGCTGCAAATGGACTGTTATAACATGGCCTGTTTCAACAGGAAGAATGTGCAAATGGCATCAGCGCTGGATAGAAAGGTAGTTTGTTAACTGAGGGACAGTGTGACACAGACTGTGCAGGTAAAGGTGAGAGGGGGCGGGGCAGTTGAAAGTATAATCAAGATATAAAATGCTAATTTATTAAGTAGGGCCAAGTTGCATGTGGTTGGAGGCAATTCAGGCAACAGGAAAACTTGGGCAAAAGAAAAAAGCTGTGAATCCATACAGTGAGCCTGGCACACATGCACCCGGACACACTTCACCAGAGTCTATGATCATCCAGAAAGTGGCAGGGCCTCAGGGTATGGATGTTAACATTCTGCAGATGTTTCCAAATGCTACTCTGAACTCCAAGCAGATGGGAAAATCCTTGTCACCCTGTCTTTCCCGAGACTTCAGTCAGTGCTGATAATCAGTCAATGATGAGCTAGCTACACATGTTCTTGGTATTAAGCACTAAGGTAACTTGAGTTGTTTTCTAAGACCTGTGCTGCCATGATGTCAGTCCAGATATACATGTACACACATGCACATATGCACACATGCCCACACAGTTTAATTATATAAGCAAATGGAAAAAAATTCTTGTAAAATGACAATCTTACATAAACAACAT
Source organism: Petromus typicus (assembly GCA_004026965.1). NCBI lineage: Eukaryota > Metazoa > Chordata > Mammalia > Rodentia > Petromuridae > Petromus > Petromus typicus. Next base: position 5,516 of record PVIR01007016.1, read on the forward strand.
TTCCTTTTCTTTCCACTGCTCCATCGCTGCCCCATTACCAGAGATAGACTTCTCTCCAGCTGTTCCACTGACTTTTTTAACACTATAATTATAACTTCATAAAAGCATGAAGTATGAAGGCTAATTGGTCCAAAAAAACAGAGCTATATGAAGAAGTGACCCAGTTGAAAGTAGGATGCTTCAAAATAGTGACATCTTTCCTACTACCCACTCTCTGTCCAACCCAAATACTGCATGAAGGCTACATACACAAGTTGTCCATTTATTTCGAGTAGAAGATGTCTGCCTAGCAGTGGATAAAGGTATTGCTGTGAACAGTCCAGAATTCTGGAACTGTAGAAGTCATCTGTCTATCCAGAGTTATAAGGAGTAATCTGGATTTGGGCATGAGCAATGACTATAAATACTCAGGGAGAATCTGTTCAGTGCCTGCCTATAGGCTGGGATCATTACTACACAGACTGCAAGCAAACCTCTGAACTTAACAGAGAAAAGTATAAAACCTCATCTGCCAAACTTTCACCATTAAAGCCAGGGATGTAGCTCAGTGGTGCTGCACCTGCCAGGCAAGCGCAAGTTTGATCCTTAGTATAGGTGGAAAAAAGTTTCCACCACCATCAACAGTTTAGGATAAACAGAGGCCAGGTCCAGAGAGCCAAAAATCAATGAACTATTATAGGGCTACTTCAAAGATTTGCTACCACTTGAGATCAAACTGTTGGAAACTCAGTGATTTGTGACTGTGGGAGCTGCATGTCCCCCAGTGATGGTACTACTGACATCTTGGAGGAGGTAATTCACTGTTGTGGGGAGCTGACCTGTGTGCTGAGTGTTCAGCAGTGTGCCTGCTCACTATCTGTGAGATGCCAGTAGCACCCAGCCCTAACTGTGACACTCAAAATGTCTACAGACGCAAAGTAGCTCAGAGCCACTGGTATCGGTGGGCGAAGCATGAGAAAAGACAGGGGCCTCGGATGAGGATGACAAACCATAGAGGATTAGAATATTCATGCTCTGGGACTCCCAGCTCGGGAGTTAAACATAGGCTTAACTGGTTAGCACTGGAATTCTTCTAGAGCTACTGAGTATTAACGCAGAGCAGAAACTGTATCTCACCTGCTGTCAGAGTCCTGGGAGTTTGGTGTTGGTTACTAAGCAACAGCGCACTTCATCTGAATAGAATGTGTCAGGTTAGGATCTTTTAAAACCTATCTGTGAGCCAGGATCAGCTTCTCCCCAACTACTCCACTGACTTCTTATATTTAAACCTACAATTACAAGTGTGCAAAAGTGTGAGGCAGGAGGGCTACTTGATCTGAAAAACAGGAGAAATCCAGAGAGATCTTCTGGGTGGCTTCCCTAAAATTCTTCTCATAAACTCTACAACAAACAGATCCATTGCCTTGAACATAATAATAAATTTAACAATAAAACCCAGCTCAGCTGTTAGACAGAATCAGGCTTTGTTCATATACCTCATGTAGTACAGAATGACATTTTTTTCTTCTGGGATTTTTTTAAGAGATATTTTTTTAAAAAGAAAATCATCAAGACTTCCTTGAAGCAGACACTGCTGAGATGACGAGGAGAGGATGAAACTGTCCTCACCCTAAAAGCTCAGGAAGGAGGAGTCTTTTGCCTGGTGGCAGGAAAGAAACCTGGGGGGCAGTGGACTGCGTGTCCTGGGCAGCGTGGGTGAATCTCTAGAAGGCACTGAGGAGAATGGCAGCCTGCGGCCGGGGACAGGATCCTTACCAGAGCCCTCCAGGGCAACATGCAGGAGAAGGATGCAGGCGGGAGTTCTGATGGAAGTTCTGAGAGAGCAGCAGGTACACACTTTAATTTACTGGTGTTCGTCTATGTTTTCCAATTCTGCCAATCATCTCAAGGAAAACCAGTCATAATATTACAGGTGTCAACAGCTGCTCGGATACTTTCTGCCAGACCAGCTCTGGACAGTAACTCCCTAACACCATTCATTGCCTTCTGAAAGTGAAGTATTATAAAGTATGCTCTCTCGTACATATATGAAATGTTTAGAGAGGTGATAAAGCCCATTTTTTCCCTTATTTTCAAAACAATGATCTACAAAAGATATCTAAAAAAAAATACTAATCTCTTCTGAAAGTAGTTAATTTCCCTCTCCAGTGTTGCCTCAATGCTAGAGAACTGCACACGGAAAGACTTACAAAACCTACATTGACAGCTGCACACTGTGCCCTTCAGTTTTCCAAGATGTGGTCTCGGTATTTATATTCTTACTCTCTTCCCATCAGCTTTACGTCCAATTCTGCCATGTCGGATGGGGACACGGGAGCCTGGTTCCTATGAAGTTTAAAATGGATCAGGAAAGTCAGCAGATGAAGAACATCCACAAAACGTAACCCGAGGCCCCAGAATCCGGCTCACACCTCACCACCAGGGGAAAACACAGAACCTCTTGCCTCAAGCGTAATACACAAAACCTAATTCATAAGAGGAAGTCAGTAAAATTCCAGAGGAAAAAGGAAATAAAGAGATTAAATAAAATTCCTGTTGGTTGCACTGGGAAACAGCTTGCTAGTATCTTATAAAATCTGAAAACTGGAAAGTGCACAGCAGATCTAACAGTTTCACTCATTGTTATGAAGGAAGATGGTGGAATTATTGTAAACTTGGCATTTCCAAAATCATTTCTGAAACACCTTAAAGATTTACATCTCCAAAATAAGTTTTAAAATTGAGATGAACTTCCCATAACATTCTTTTATTAATTACCCATAAAGACAAAGTCATAAAAGCTCAAATAAAAGACACTACACTTGATCCATTGAAATGTTTAAAAAGCACAATACAGGCAGTTCTTGGATACCACTCTTTCCCAATTCCTCAGTTGAATTTAGGAGAAAGTCTAGTATGGTTTAGTTCTTATCCTTGAAATTAAGAGTTTTCCTAGTTACCAAATTTCACTATAGAATATATAGAAAAACAGAAAAGCACAAAAAAATTCATGACTACTTTGGTCATCTTTTCATCGATATTTTCTCCATTCTTGGCCTATTCTACCCTGTGCTTTTTGCTTTCTTCCCACAAAGTGGTATGTCAGGTAACAGCCCTTTTCTTTTTTAACTTAAAATATGTTCTGAATATTTTTCCATGCAGACAAAGACTATTCTTCCAACTGCTATTCTCAGTATTTTCAGGATCAAAGCGATTTTATAGTTTGTATTTTCTCCTCAAAATATGGCGTAAATTCAACGATTCATACAAGCTAAACAAGTCTGCATCACTGAGTTGCATCAGTGGAATTTTTTATTTGTTTAATCTTATGAAGTTGCCCTGGATGGCCTTGAACTCAGAATCTTCATAGTCTGAAGGCCACATGCCACCCAGCAAAACTACCTTATATTCTAAAAAATCACTGAGAGCCTCAAAAAGGTTTTGCATATGTAGATTGTGTTTATCAATATTTACAGCCTTAACAATTAAAACAGAAATTTAAAAATTTTATTCCAACAACTAAAAATGACAATAGTATGTCACATCAGTAACATGGTTTACAAAAAGTAATTCTATTTTCCAAAATATTTAAATAAGAACATTTTGTGAGTGGCATTATTTTACATTTTTGCAAATCTTTTTAATATTTGGCTTAACAAAATAACTAAATTTTCAAATCTGCTTCTGCACTCAAAATGTAGATGTGTTGTATAAATAAAAGTACACAGAGAAAAGCTAGATTTACATGGACTTGTAGTTGGAAAAAAAAAAGAGTAATTTTTAGGTAATTATGAATATTTTCTTTCCACCATACCAGAACTTGGAAAACAGTTGTTTGGAGACACTTTGTTGTTGTTTTAATTAGCTGCAATATAATATATGAAAATGTATGTTAATAGGGCCAGGGATTTAGTTCAGTGGCTCCAGAACCTGCCTACTAAGTACAAGGGCCCAGGTTCGGCCCCTAGTAATCATATACAACAATGCCAGGAGTGGTGACTCACTCCTCTCCCACCAGCAGTCAGTACCACATACCATAGTGCTAGGTGTAGTGGTTCACACCTGTAATCCCAGCACTCAGGAGGCAGAAGCAGAAAGATTGCTGAGTTCAAGGCAGAGTTCTGAACCAGCCTGAACTACAAAGACCCTGTCTCAAAAAAAAAAAAATATATATATATATATACACATATATTTATATATATTATATATATATATTTATATATATTTATATATATATAAACTTTGCATACTGTATACATTTATGAGAGTTTATAAGTGAAAAATGTGAATAATGTCTTGATATAACTGTGAAAGTAGTTTTGACCCTGTGGATGCTTTTGAATAAAACTATACTTTGAGAACTGCAGCTGTACAACTTCAACATTTAATTAACAGGATGCTAACATATAGCATGACTTTACCTGATATCCTGTTGTTAAGCATTTAGATCATTTTTATAATAATTTTTTAAAAGCTCTGACAAATATTTTTGAAATGCATCTTTCTGCACTTTTATTTTGTTTTGTTTTGTTTTGAGACAGGGTCTCACTTTGTAGTTCAGGCTGGCCCTGAACTCCCTATACAGCCAAGGCAAGCCTGGAACTCACAGCAATCCTCTTGTCTCTGTCTCCCGAGTGCTGGGATTACAGGCCTGAGCCACCATGCCCGGCACTGTGGTATGTGGTTCTGATGGGTGTTGGGCGTGAGTCTCCATTGTTGTATGTGGTTACAGAGGATCGAACCCAGGCCTTTGCACTTGCAAGGCAGGCACTGGAACCACTGAGCTAAATCCCTAGCCCCTTATATACATTCTTACCTCCACACTTGTGGACACTGGGTAGCACATGAGCCCCATCTTTATTGTAGTTTTGAGAGAACTTGGTAGTACTTTTGAATTGGTGAGTTTGGGTTTGATGGGCAGAGCCAGCTCAAGATGAGCACACTGCCTATATGAACTATAATACTTGAGATATCATGGAATCCTATGCTGGGAGATTCTGATAGTTCTACCTAGTGTTTATTGAATGTATGACTTTGTATTATTATAATTAGTGTTTACCATGTCTTCTGATAAGCAGAAATCGTGTCTCCTAATCTTAGTAAACACTGCAGTGTGCAGGGGATGATACAGCATTTTTTCCCTCAGAGAGGTTGAAGTAGGATATGTTGAAGTCTTGACTTCATTATTCAACAGCTTCATGCTACAGAGTGTGCGGTAAAGTCTTCAGCAGGTAATTTAGTCATGAAGTTGGAACCCTTGTAGATGGTTTTAGCAACCTTTAAAAGAGGTTTCAGGGAGTGCCCATCACTTTTTTTGCTGCCATATTGGGTCCAGCAAGAAAGTGTAAACTGTCACCAGACACTGAATCCATAGCATCTTGATCCTGGATTTCAGAAGTATAAGCAACAAGTTTCTGGTATTTATAAATAACTTAATATCAGGTATTTTATTATAGCAGCACCACATACCGAAACACAACCCCCAATTTACTCTTTTTATTTTTTAGTTTTTTGAGACATGGTCTCACTTTGTAGTTCAGGCTGGCCCTGAACTCACTTTGTAGCCCAGGCTAGTCTCAAACTCAGCAGTCTTCCTGTCTCTGCCTCCCAAGTGCTGGGATTACAGGCGTAAGCCACCATGCCCAGTATTGTGGTATGTGGTCACCAGGGATCGAACTTAGAACCTTGCGCTTGCTAGGTAGGCACTGGAACCACTGAGCTGAATCTCCAGCCCCAACTTAAAGTTTTTTGCCCTTACAAAAGTATCGGAGCAATACGCGTTCAATGAAACCATCCGTCAAATTTTACATTTCTGTCTTCTCCCGAACCACTGTTGTGTAGTTCAGTATCCTTAGTGACACTGCGGATAGCAGCAAACCACAGCTTACACTCAGTTGTACTCCCACAAGGGCCAGTGACTAACAATGTAGGAGGCTGTGCTGCTCAGCTAGGATGTTAGCATATTTCTTTAGGTATATTCAGTGTATTTCCAATTTACAACAGGTGTATCAGGACATGACCACATTATAAATTGAGGAACATCTGCATATGACTAGGAATAAATGCCCTCGTACACGTTCTGCCTCCTTGAAATCTTTATTGGTATATTACATATATACATCATGATTGCACTCAACAATGAGAATTTGTACCAGTATATGACACAATTTAATTCTCATTTTTCCCCATAGTTCTGCCCCTTTTCCTTCCCAACATTGAAGAAATACTGTGAAGCCTAAACTCTGAAAAGCTACAAACCCACTTTAATTTATAAATACAGCTATAATTAAGATGGAAGTTCACAGAAAATAAAATGAGTCGAGACTCAGGTGTCCGGTAGCAGGCTTTATTGGGGAAGGATACCTGCTGGGCTGCTCTGAAAACAAAGAGTAGCAAAAGGGAAAAAAATGAGAATCTAGTCGTGTCATATTCTGGCACAAACTCTCAATGTTGAATGTGATGATAATGTGTATTCATAATGTACTAATAAAGATTTAAAAAAAAAAGAAAAAAGAGTAGCAAGGGTACAAAGCATATAGAGCCTTAGGACCCAGACCAGTGGTCAGGGCAGGCAAGCACCAGGTAGTAGTTTTGAACTGGTGAGTTTGGGTTTGATGGGTGGGGGAACAGGGCACTGTGGGAAGGAAGACGGCAACTGTTGGTGGGAACACCATTTTGGTTTTGTCCTGAGCTGGCCAGATCTATCAGAAGTCACCTCTTTTAACAATGATTACCCTTGGAAAGAGTAAGCACAAATGATTCATTTCTGGATTATTATTGCCCATATCACTCATTCATTCATCATTCATTCATTCATTATAATAGATTTCTCAAAGTCCAGAGATCAAAGATATAACCCAACCTCTTGGGGAAGAAAGAAGAGAAACCATGAGCTACTCTCTCTGTGTCAGTGAAGTGTTGTCTTCTCTGCAGATCCTCTCTCTTTTTCTCTCTGTCCCTCCCCCACTTGAATGTTGTGACATCCTGCAGCCCAGTCTATGGAATTAACTTTGAGTTCTTTTTTTTTAAGTTTTTTTTGAGACAGGGTCTCGCACTGTAGTTCAGGCTGGCCCTGAGCTCAGCCTCAAACTCATATCACAGCAATCCTCCTGCCTCTGCCTCCCGAGTGCTGGGATGACAGGCGTGAGCCACCACGCCTGGCACTGTGGTATGTGGTACTGATTGCTGCTGGGCGTGAGTCTCCATGCCCAGTATTGTATATGGTTTACCAGGGATCAAACCCGGGCCCTTGTGCTTGCAAGACAGGCACCAGAACCACTGAGCTATATCCCTGGCCCAACTTTGAGTTCTTAGATTTCCTTTGTAAGAGAAAAGTTTTTCCCAAGGAAATTAAGAGGCAAATCAAAAACAAGAGGAAGATCATGACTTTGAGAAATTTTTTTATTGCTTTTCCCTCTTAAGAAAGGGACTGGAAAAGCAACATACTTTCCTCCCTGGTTATGGGCATGACTTGCTCTGGTGAGAGACAGAACCTCTTCTGGGTGACAAGATCCATGCACACAGCCCCTCAGACTCTTTGACAATGGAGCTTTCCCAAGGTCCTGAACTATTTGCTATTTTAAAGAAGTAGAAACATACTTGAAGATAACTCTACATTCAGACGCAGAGATGGGGTCTCAATTTTTCCCTGGGTGTGAAGTCACCTCCCACCTCCCCACCTACTTTTTTACGTTCCAGACTTCCTGCCTTGACAGTCTTCAACACTAAATGTCTATTTTTTTTTCTGGACACCATCTGAGACATTAAATTATGCTCAGCAATTATAGTTAATATTCTTTTTTATCACAGCTCCTACACTTAGACTTTTTTTGACTAATAGAAAAATTAATAATTTTCAAAGATAAAAATCAATACTACATCACAAAATATATTGAAAAGATCAAAATAATGCTGAATAGATTTCCAAAATGTGGAGACCAAACTCTTCTCTTCTTAAGGCAATTAAATAGAACTCATGCCTATTTCCAAGTCACCAAAACAGAGGAGCAACATTACCCACATCTTACTTTTCCTCTTGGCCAGGGCACATACAGACCATCCTGCGAAATAGAACACACTTCTCCAGAGGAGAATTGGCCTAAGTATATCAAAGGAGGATTTGAAGGAGTAAACTTACTGGTTATAGCTGACAGACAGCAAAGGGATTTCCACTGAGCTATATCCCAAAGCAGACATACTACGTCCTATTGAGGACCGCTGCTATTTTTCCTGTGAAATGCAAAGTCCATGCTACTGACTAGAGTCTACTGATATTTAAGTGGGGAAAATATTTCAACTTCCTATGGTTATATTATAAATTTCTTACAGAAATATGAGCTAGTTTCTTTCTTTGTTTAAGTAAAGTGTTGTATGTCCATAGAACAAGCAAAAGAGGCTGGGGATGTAGGTCCCTGCTAGAGCACTTGCCTAGCCTGTGCAAGGTCCTGGTATTTGACAGTGCATCAGTGACTTCTCTTCCCACTGGGTGAATCCCTTATGTTGGGGGCAGCCCAAACGGATGTGCCAGCTACTCTCCAGTGGTAACCTGCACACCCACCACAGACCCGGAAACTACTGAGGGAGGAGGGAGATGGTGCATTCTCCCTTCTCTCACCAGGGAAGAGGTTACAGTTGTGCACAACTGAGCTGGCAGGGAAGCGGCACTGTGACAAGCTATGACAACAGAACCAGGTAGTAATGGCAACAGTTTCTTCACTAGATAACTTTTAAAAAATCACTTCATTAAGGTGTAAGTCCCCCACTAAAGTACACAATTCAGCGGCTTTGAGTATAGTCAGAATTTAGTAACCATCACTACAATCAAAACATCTACCATCTTCAAAAGAAACCCCAGACCCATTAAGTGTCACCTTCATCCATGTCCACACCACTCCCACATCTAAACAGTCAACTCAATTTCTGTCATATGGGACCGGGGAGTTAGTTCAGTGGTTCCGGCACCTATCTCACAAGCGCAAGGACCTGGGTTCGATCCCCAGTAACCACATAACAATACTGGGAGTGGAGACTCACCCCAGCAGCAACCAGTACCACATACCACAGTGCCGGGCGTGGTGGCTCACGCCTGTCATCCCAGCACTCGGGAGGCAGAGGCAGGAGGATTGCTGTGATGTGAGTTTGAGGCTGAACTCAGGGCCAGCCTGAACCACAAAGCGAGACCCTGTCTTGAAAAACCTTAAAAAAAAAATTTTTTTTCTGTCATATGGTTTTGCTCTTCTTTACATTTTATGTAAATGGAATCACAGGATATAACTGGCTTCTTATCTGGCTTCTTCCCCTTAACATACTATTATCTATGTTGTAGCATGTTTCAGTACAGTACTCCAGTTTTTTTAATGACCAAAAAATATTCCATTGTATCAACCACATTTTCTTTATCCATTCATTGGCTACTAGGAGGAACGCAATCCTGAACATTCATGTGTATCTTTTTATGTGGACATATGTGTTTACTTCTCTTGGGTAAATACCTAGTTAGAGAATTAGTAGGTAACATGATAACATTATGCTCCTAATAGCCTAGGTTTGTCAGCCTTTCATAGAGTGGCTGCACTCCTTTTACATTCTTACCAGCACTGTATGAGGATTATGGTTGTCTTACTTACTTTTCTCATTGCTGAGACAAAAACACCCAACATCCAGAGTTAGAGGAGGAAAGGTTTATTTAGCTCACAGTTTATAGATGTTTCAGTCCACAATCAGCTGGCTCTAAAGCAGAATGGCATGGCAGACAGGGTTTGCATAGGAGAAACACTTCATGGTGGCCAGGAGGTAGCAAACCAACAAGGAACCTTACAGTGACTTTCTGCCCTTTTTATCTTATCCAGACTTAGGACGGGTGTCACTCCTACTCTTAATATTAGAGCCTACCACTGAACCATCAATCAATCCCAGCATCACACACTCTAGATCCAGCCACTCCAAAAAAAGCTACAGCCATTACCATGTGAGGCTTTGGGGGTACATCTAAACACAAACCATACTGGTGACTTTTTTCACAACCTCACCAGCACTAATTATCATCTTTCTTTTTCATAATAAGCCTTGTAGAAAGTATGAGATGGCATCTTGCTTTCACATGCCTTTCTCTGATAACTACCATCATTGGTTATCTTGTGCCCACTGGACACTTGTATAAGTTTTTTGGAAACTATTTGCTCCAATCCTTTGATTATTTTTAAATTGGATTATCTTTTGAAAATTATGTTGTAATAATCCATCAGACCAGTTGGAGGCATGGTTTCAGGGGTGGTTCCAACTAGTTTCCACTCTTTCCACCATTATGTAAAATAACAAGTCATTTTTTGCTCAAACTAATCCCAGCTAGCTTCTATTACAACTTAAAATCTTGACTGACAAAAGTTTTGGAACCCAGTGCAACACGTCTCACCTACAGAAAGTAACTTACATAAGGCTCCACTGGCAAACTGAAATCTGCTCAGTGGCAATATTGTTACTGAAGCTTGGGTTTCTGAATCATGATCCTAAACCGCTGAACTTCACACACTCAGTCTTAGGAGATTTGTGAGACTGACAAGCAGAAACTCTGGCAGTTAAGCAGCCAGTGTGAACTGGAGCAGAAAGGAAAATCTAAGACGTGGTTGCCATTTCTTGCTGTTTCCTGTAAGGTAAAGTAGGCCACTGATTCCAGTGAGTCATCCAGATGTTAAGGTCTGGATTTTCTGCTGCCAGCAGTCTCACCTCTCTGACTTGATACTTCATTCACAGTGGCTGCATCACCCTCCATCTCTTTGCTAATCATGCTCTGTGTCCAGAGACTCAATTAGGTATCCTCTTCCAAAAGGTCAAATATGTAATTAGACTATGAATCCTAATTCTACCAGCCAATCAGTTTAATTCTGGTTTATACATCGATACTTCTAACTTTGTTATCCCTTCCTTTTTTGTATCTTAGATTCTCTTAGGTAAATAAGAAAGTTATTCTCTTTCGAAGCTATCAGTGACCAGAAGATAGGGTCACTTAGAAAGTTGTTTTCTGCAGTTTCCTGGGAGATTTCCTTGGCTCCTGAGATGCACAATTGTACATCCAGTTTACCTGGGTGCTCACTCCTCTGCTAAGCACTCACTTCTCCCTTCTAATGATTCCCAGTACCATGAAAGAGAGACAGAGAAAGGGAGGGAGGGAGGGAGGGAGGGGGGAGAGGTCTAACTATGTTGTCCAGACTGGCTTCCAACTCCCGGGCTCAAGCTGAACAGTTCTGACCTTAGGCATATGCGACATGCATGGATTACAAGTATATACCACCACATCCAGCTGGAGGGAATTTGTTAAAGCCCTTTTCACCCTTTTCACGACCTCGTGAAAAAAAAAAATAGATTTGAAAACTTTAAAGTTCATCACTCTAAACCTAATATAAAGTCTATCTTTTAAATAGAATACTGTAGAGAAGTTATTTTGGGTGCTTTGACCTTATGAAAATGCAATCACACTAGATTGCTTAATGTCTATTTTTAAACATAAGAACCACTCTTTATTACCCATTAGGAAACTTAATACAGCTAAGGTACTAATCAGGATTAGCTGCCAGTTTTATGCTTTTTGCTTAAAAAAAGTTTGAGGTAAATGGAAATACTGAAATGAGCAAATTCATGAGAGTTCCAGTCCTGACCTGGCCCTCACACTATGGTTAGAATCTAGTTCGGGGATTCACTTGCTAAGTTTCTATTTTTTCTCCCACAAAATGAGGATGAAAAAGGCCTATTTCATTGACCTATTGTAAAAATAGCTCAAAGTACCAAATGATAGTACTTGAGTCCATTTTTTTTTCCCTTCCCTGCTCCTGGCCTTTCTCACTCATCAGACACACAAGTCAGAGGGATGACATCTAAATGTCCTCATCAAGTAAACTGTACCAGCTGCCAGGCTCTCCCGCCAGGTCCCAGCATGTGACAAGGAGTCCTCTGCTCCAAGCCAACAGAGAAGGCTGCAAGAGGCCCACAACCCAGGAAACAGCAAGGAGTCTTTCAGCACCAGAACTTTATGAACTGGGGTCTGCTAGACTCCACAGCTCTCCATAACGGAGTCATTTTGCCAGTGTATGGCCTTTAATCAACAGCTTGTGGGATTATTTGTTTAATGCTTGCCTTCCCAGAGACTAAACTGGAAAGATTCAGAATTTTATCTCTTATGTTCACTCCATGTTTATACTACCTAGCACATACTAAGCCCTCGATAAATATGTATTAGTAAATATGCCTATTTTCTTCTTAGAACAACATTTCTGCAAATGGAGATAATTAATCTTATTTATCAATCAATAATTTTAAGTCCTAGTGAAATCAGCCAGAAAGAAGAAATTTGTTTGATCCTCAGCCTGAGAAAAATAATAAAATAAAAAGAATTTGTGGTAACTGTAGATTTCTTTTCAAAAAATTTGTAACTGACAAATAAAATTGTAAATACTCATGGTATACAACAATGTATTCAAATTTCTGTTTAGCATGTAGATTTTCCTGAAGAGAAGCATATTCAAAAGAAGAAAGCAGTAACCACTTCAAGAGGGCTTTGAGCATTTACTTTAGGAGACTATAGTAGCGTCGATTAATCTTCCCACATTTCTTTGACTTTAACAGATTAGGATGTGAGATTCTAGAACTAAGCCCACTCCAGTTGCCATAATAGAGGATTTTTCTCTAGGCAAAAGCAAAGCCTATTCTTATCCTCCCATCTATGATCTGGCCACCATAGGGCTGGCTTTCCAGCCAATCATAGGAAGTGGGAATGATGACTGAAGACATCATAATTGAACAATCCTTCAGTACTTATCACTGTCCCGTCCAAGTTCCTACATCTTCAAAGTCACTGGGTATTGCCAGTCCCTCTTAAATGGTCCAACAACTAGCAAAATTCTACTGCACCTGCAAGTTCAATATGCCAACTAAATCTGCTTCAGAAGTCAAGTTGATTTGACAGTTCCTTATTTATTGAATCAACCCATACTCAACCGCAAAAATCCTGAGCAATTCAGGATGGAAAAAGATAACCTGAGACAAAGCAGCAACTAGCCAACCAAGAGCTAGAACCAGGAATTAAAAGAACATGGAGTTACATGTTATGCCTAGAATTCTTCTCTGCCCAGCCACAGCACCACTCTACAAAACCTTTCCCAATCTTTCTTCAGGAAAAATGTCTTTTCCTTGGTTAATATCTTCAGTGTAGTGCTTATGACCCAATGTTGGCGGTAACTACTTCCTATCACCAGACAGTGCTTTCAGATAAGCCACTGTGCCATCCAATCATCTTTAGGTCCATGGTATCCAGTGTGGGGCCTGGTATACAGGACTCATTGCCAATGAGCATTAAAACCTACAGGGTTGGGGGGGGTTATATTTTTTAAAATTCAAATATTTTTTGGTACATTATGAATACATATCATCATTGCATTCAACACTGAGAGTTTGTACCAGAATATGACACGTCTTGATTCTCAATTTTTCCCCTTTCCCCCACCCTGCAACCCCCACACCCTCCTATATACCAAAGCTCAGGGATTTTTAATGAACTAATAGGTTCCTGGGTATTATCAGTTTTCCCTGTCCAGCATGGTGGCCACCAACCTCATGTATGAAGCACTTGAAATGTGGCTTAGGAGAGGGAAGTGAGAGGTACTGTAAGAGTAAAATCCAAGTCAAATTTCAAAGACTTAGTACAAAATAACGCAAAGTGTCTTAGTAATTTTTATATTGACTTCATGCTGAAATGACAATATTTTGGCTATCAGGTTAAATAAAATATATTATTAAAATTAACATCATCTGTTCCTTTTTTCATTTCTTAAATGGCTACTACAATATTTAAAAGGATATATAGTTGGCATTATATTTCTATTGGATAATGCTGGGCTAAACTAAAGATTATTTTCATGTACAAATTACACTGGTCTTTTGTATCTGATTCGCTATGTGTCTTGATAGAACAGCGATTTGCTTATAATGTCTGAATGGAGATACTCATTAAGGTACTCATAAAGCCTGGGTCCAGAATAGCCAGGAAACATAAGACACATTTTTATTTTTTAGATCTATTAGTTAGTATATCTTATACTTCCATAGGTTCATTGTTTTAAAGAAAAAATAGAAATTCCAACTCTTGTGATTTTCTATTTTGAATCAAAGTCTTAGCAAGGACATGTAATATCCATGCACCCAACACTTAACTAGCTCTTCAGTTTCTGCTTGAAGTGCCTCTGCGTCCTCCTCTCTTCTCCCTCAGCCCCTGGCATCCCAAGCAGTCGGTCATCCCTCCGCATCCCCAGCTCTTTCCATTGACCTCAGAAGACACGAGCTCAAATAACACATGGTCAGAACCCCTAGATAAGCACATCAGGGAGAGATAGCATATAAATAGATATATGGAAACAGAGTGCTCCGTACTGATACAAGAAACCAGTGCCAGCTCCCTTTGCTTTTCAAAAGTTTATTTCCTTAATGACTAGTTCAATGGGAATGCTACTGATAATTTCACTTCTGCCAGCTTACACAGACATAATTTACATAGGCGCCTGCAAAGCAGCCCCTGAAGTTTCGAGTACTGCTGCTGCAAAAATCATCTGAACTCAGGAGAATTTAAACTTGACAAAAGAGATCAATTCAAAACAAAAACGAGGAAATGTTTCTAAGTGGTCTGTGGGAAAGGCTACAAAAAATTGAATTTCATTGTTCTACACTCAGAAAAATACTAATCAAAACAAAACACAAATGTGTCTACTTATGAGTCTCTCACCATGCAGGACACCCTGAGTTTGACATACTCAGCAATGACACATGGTACATGGCACATGTCCAGTGAGGAGGAGTTGGAGGAAAATATGAATATGTAGGTGTTTATTAGTGAAAAAAATACTGCAGTCACTTTTAATCACAAATTGGTTTTTTCAGCAGTACAGATCGAACTCAGGGCCTTGCATTGAGGAGGCAAGTGTGGTGTCACAGAGCTAAATTTCCAGCCCACTGAAATCATTTATTCTTTTTCTTTGGTGAATAATTATCCCCCAACACCCCAGAAATTGAACTCAGGACCTTGCACTTGTGAGGCAGGCATGGCACTGCTGAGCTAAATCCCTGAACCAAATTTTGTTTTGTTTTTAACCCTGAGTACTATAGTAGACAGAACATAGCTTACTAATTGCATTTTGAATAAAATTCAAAGCTATCACCATGACCTAGAAAGCCCTACATGAACCTGCAACCCAGCTGCCTCTTAACTTGCAGCTCTGCCTAGCTTCCCCTTTGCCCAGTGCTCCAGCAACCTGGCCACACCTTCCTGCCTGGGCGTCCCTGCACCTGCTCTTGCCTGACCTAGAACAATGATGGCGAACCCTTAAGAGCTTTCAGCGTTAACAGATAGCCCACTGCAGTACAGATGCCATAGGTTCGCCTCCCTGGCCTAGAACATGCACTGCTTCACCTTTACTTGAATGTTACATGACAGGAAGGTTGTCTTCACCCCTATCAAAACAGCATGCCCTGTATCCCCCTGTATTGGTCTTCACATACCTTCTGATTGCACAAAATAGTCCACATTTCTTTATTTGTATAATTATTGGTCTGTGTCAAGAGAGCAGGGATTTGTCCCTTTTGTTCACTGTTAATTCCCTCACAAAGGCCTGGCACATCAGAAGAGTTCAGTAAATAGCTATGATTAATGAACATTAGATTGAATTCAGATACCTGAGGTCTCGTCCTAAGTCTTCCCCAAAGAGCTGTGTGACTTTAGGGGGGGAAAAATAGGGCCTTGGCACTCAATTTCTGGACCTATAGAAGGACTGTTGAAATCGGTGTTTCTAAAGCCTCTCCTAGTTCTAATACCCTGAGGATTTAAAAAATCTGCCATCTACATATGATCGTTTATGAAATTTTAGCAACATAGAAATGTAATTTGGCATTCACAAGCCACCAGCCCCGTGGGCGCTTCGTGGTGATTCAGAGCCCTGCTCCACACTTTCAAGGGTTTCATACACACCTTTCACTCCCCCTCTCTTCTGCCAGTTAATGACATAAGTAGCCTCTGTTTCTCCATTCAGGAGATGAACATCTTGACAACAACAAGGGACTCACTGCCTTGTGATCTCCAGCTCTGTGCATTGTCCATGTACAGCGGTCCACAAGTAGCCCATTAGTGAACAAAATATCCCTTCTGAATCACACAGAGAAAGGTAGCTAGAGTTAATGCTACATATAATACCTGGGAGGTATTATAAACAAAAGGTTTATAAAAGGATAATTTTTTAAAGTTTAATTTCCTGATAGCAAAATGCTTTAATACTCACTATAGAAAACTGAAAAATTTAGATAAAGAAAAAAGTTCTAATCCGTGATTATCCCATTATTCATACACTATTAACCTTTTTAACCATATGGTTCATGTTTATTAACCTTCTAAGACTTTTTCTAGTATATCTTTTACTTTATGGTTGACATCATACTAAACTGTAGTATAAAATTTTTTTAGTATTGGCACTTTTCATATTAGAATCTTCAAAAACAGTATCTTTTATAACTTTTTATGAAAAAAACTTTCATAACCAAATAAGAGAATAACAAAAGTTACTATACTTCAACTTTTCTATGTTCCTTACTCAAAAAAAAAATGACCAGCATTATAAGTACAGGTTCTGAGGATGGTCCTGACCACTGAAGAAATGCAGACAGACAACTTTCCTTTGAGGAGGAGGAGGATGTGCACTGTTACACAAAGCTGAGGTCCCTCCTGTCCTCTGCTAAGCCTCTACAGAATCAGAGGTGAGGTGCGAGGTGACCCGGGCCCATATCTTGACAGGTACTTGCTTTATGAGCCCAGGAAATGAGACGAAACTCCAGCGTCCTCCTGTCCAACAGGACAGTCTCTGCACAGAACTGCTGGGCGGGGTTAACGTGAGACACGGGCAAGCCCTGGCGCCTGGCTCCGTGGAGAGGGACGGGCTTTTCCTCGCTGTGACGCTCTGGTGTAAGAGCCTGGAGGGCAGGCATGCACTTCTCACCTGGGTCGGTCCAGGTCGTTCTAGCTGGCCTTGACTCTCAGAACTCCTGCGTCCTGACCACACTCTGCTCAACTCCTACCAGCCACAGGTCCCTTCTCCAGGGACCCACCGTGGTCGCAGATAGCAGCTTTCCGTGCCACTGCTTCCCCATCAATCCTGGAACCTCACTTCCCCACCTGCCTGTCAGCCTACTTTTCTGCCGCTATTTCCTGCTGTCTGCTTTTCTAAACCCTGTTCAGAAGTTCTGCTGGCTCCTCGCTACTCACCTATTAAATTAAAAACTAGGAACCCAAAAGCTTTCCCTCCACCATCATCTGTCTTCATGTTCCCCCACTCCGCTTATTCGGACCTTGCTGTGCATTTCCTGCAGGTACACCATCTCCTGACCTGCCGGCTCTGACCTCTGACACAGGCGAGATGACCGATCCCAAAGTGGTGCTTTCAACTGTCCGCTGGTCATATTTTAATGAAAATGAGTTTGCAGATTCTCCTGAGGGTAAATCTTGGCTGGGAAAGATGTGAGCAGCTCAGGCCCCACTACAGGGAAGTCAGAGAGCTGTGCTGACACTGTCCCTTCCCGGACTGCCCAGGAATCCTTGTCCCTACTCCCAGTTCTGACTTTCCCAAGTGCGTCCCCTCCGCCCTTCCCTCGGGCATCTGCTCCCCATTTGCTAAGAGCCAAAGCACATCCAGGGCTCCAAGGCCGGCCACTCGACCTCTCCGACGTGGCTGTGCTCCTCTCACTTCTCCAGCACATTCTTGTACTCCTGAGTTCCGCCTAACTTTCCCCACATGGTTCCTGATGGCAGAGGCAGTGCCCTTCGCCTGCCTGGCAGTAGCCTGTACATATGTGGCCGATATTCAAGACTTCTCCTCTGACTGCAGTCTCCCTCACCAATGCCATTCTATGGGCGGCTTTTCTCAACTTCAGCTGTGCTGGTCTTGGTGGGACAGCACCTTTAAGTTCGGGGAAGATGGGTACCCTTCAGGGCACATCCATCTGCCTCCTTCAAAACCATTCCTCAGGTGCATATCTGTAACCCAGGCACTCAGGCGGCTGAGGCCGGAAGTTCGCTCAGCCAGTCTGAACCACATAGCAAGATCCTGCCTTAAAAAGCCAAATTAGAAAAACTCCAAAAACAAATAATTCCTACTCTTTTCATTTTAGCACCTACATGAAGACGATCGAAACAGCAAGAGTAATCATTCGTATTCCCTGAAAAGCTGCTACTTGGAACCAGCAGGAAGCAAGGAACTCATGATTCTTTTCTAAAAAAAAAAGTTTGGATCTATGTATCAAAGTCTGGCTGTAGCCAGGGCTGGGGCTCAGGGCACTGCCACCAGCTCGGAGGGACCCAGGCCTCCTCTGCCTGTGTCCTCGGCCCCGTGCCCAGCCTGGACGGGCAGATGAGCGTGTCCTGACACAGCTCTGGCACAGCTCTGCCGCGGGCAGGACCCCAAGTCAGTCTCAGAATACCTCAGGCGCAAGGGCCCGCGGTGGGCGGTGCGGTGGAGACTCCCGGGGCCGCCTCCCCCGCGGGCCAGCCCAGACCTCCGACCTCCCTCCGGACACGGCGGCCGCCCGGCCCGGGGAGCGGCCCGAGGGAGCGGCGCAGACGCAGCGCGGGAACTCACGGGGCGTCGGGCTCCGGCTCCGACTCCGACTCCGACTCGGCTGTCTCCTCCCCCTCGGCCTCCGACTCCTCCGCGGCCTCCTCGGCGGCCCACGCCGCTGCCGGGTCGCTCTCCTCGTGGTGCCGCCAGGTCGCCATCGCCGTCCTCGCCCTCGGAGGCCGCCTGCGCCTGCCGGGTGTTCTCCCTCGACTGCGCGGCCCGGGCAGCGGCTCGGGTTCCCGCCGGGGGCGGGCGGCCCGGCCACTCGAAATAGAAGGCGTCAAAGTTTCGCCACACCGCTGGCCTGGCGGCCTCGGGCTCCCCGCCCTCCCCTCCCCCCTCCCCCGCGGGCGCGGCCCAGGTCGGACAGCTGGACCCGTGGGCACCGCGGCGCCACCCCCTCCGCCAGAGCCCCCTGCGGGGCTGCCTGGGGGCCTCCCCCTGCTCCCTCCCAGCCCCGGCCTCGCCCCCCACACCCTCCAGAGCTGGTCCTCAGAGGAGCTCCGGTAGCCTGAATTCTAGTGACAAGGAGGAGGGAAAAAATACCCGCCCCGCTGAAGGCTCGGCTCCGAACCACTGCTCTGCCTGTACTGGCCTCCTTCACGCTCTCAAGGGAATAAAACCCATTCTCTCCAGGGGCCCGGCTTGTTCAGCCAGAAACTATCCCCATAATCCAAACCCACTTCAGTCGAAGGCGGCTTTCTCCACAGCTCGCCTCACACCGGACCTCCTGAAGCCAAAACCTCTCACTGGCTTCCTGACGGCTGAGCATGAACTAAAAGCCCAGGACCCTCAGGCCGAACTGCCAACACCCCATCGGGTCGCTTTTTTAGTAGTCTGGGCTCCCAGCACCTTTACCTGCCTGAGAAGCATTTCCCCTCCCTGAGTCTCTGGCCACATGTGGTCTTCAAGTTAAGCTCAGGATTCTTTCCAAGTCTCACTTCAGCCTGCAACTGAATTCTCACCCAGGAAACACTACTGTGAGTTTATTACTCACCTTCTCCGCCATCGCCACCCCCAATCGCACTCCCCATGAGCTGTGAAGTACCTGGCACCTAACAGGAATCTGAAGGGTGCTTCCTGAAGTCAACAGGGTGCGTTTCACCCACCTGCTGAGTACGGACAGCAGGCAGAGGAATCTCCGCAGTGCAGAGAGGCATTCTTTTCATGACAACGACCTTATAGCTAGGACAGCACACTTAAACTGTAACATTCTGTTCGCAGAGTTGTTAGGTGTGGGGAATGGAGTGTGGATAGTTCACTGTCGTGTAGCCATACGTTAGGTCTGTGGACAGCGAGTATAGACAGCGTGGCTACATCACAGAAGCAACAGTTAATGGGTGCAGGAGGCCCAAAGAGCTGAGTCTGGCCTCCTAGGTTCCCCCAAACCAAGGTTAAACAGTAGCAATATTCATTCTAACACCCGCTAGGCTTGTCCATCGGCAATCCCCAACGGCCATGCTCCTCCAGGACAAGAAGAATCAATCCCACCCCAGCTGTGGGAATGTTAAATACTAATCAAAACCACAGGTGGTCACTATGTTTCTTCCGTTTAACTCAAAAATTCTTAGAAACTCTTAACGGCTACAAGATTTTCTTTTGCAAAGACCTTAGTTCAGCTGAACCCAAATTTTCAACACCACAAAGTGCACATCTTTAACTAACCGTAATAACACACATAATATATAGAAATGTAGACTGATGAAAATAGAAAACGAGTCAATACTCATCATATAAGTGAGATGGAAAAAAAAAAAAAAAAACCTGAACAATTCTCTCCTATAAACAGTGCACTCTTGACACATCTGGACTGTCATAAAGTGCATAAGCTTGTGTCAGCCACTGGTTTAAACCCAAGTTGCTAAACTTCCCTGTTTGTCACCATCGACTGAGAGGAGTAGGAAGGACAGAGTCGCTGAGAGCTGACAAGAGCGGCAGTGAAGGAGTCCACACCATGATCAGTTCTGAAGCTTTATTAGAAGCAGTAACGGGGCGGGGGGAGAGCAGCCTCCGCCCCACCTGTCCCTGAGACCCGCACAGTACTACTTGCACAGCACGATGGCTATGGTCCAGATGTTCACCCGGATTCATCACTAGAGTATCAGTTATACTCAATACATTCTGATAGTTTCACAATGCATAATAAATTTAGAAACTTTTCCAACAAAAATTCATATAAAACAACTGTATCCAAAGTACAGTACTTTACAAATATTTAATTTTTAAAATTCACCTATGTGGAAAAACCTTAATTCCTAACAATGCCAGAGAAATGGGGTGTTGGCCAGTTAGTTTGATCACAAGCGAACTTAATTTCTTCTAGACTGTTTTAATCTAAATAATTAAGCATAACAAATGGATGCAAATGAGTTCTAGATAACTTTTCAAAAGCAAAGACTCTCACTGTAAAGGAAACACCTCTACAATTTCCATATATAAACTTTATTTCATTTGAAATACAAAAATTTAAATTTAATAAAAATATGCACCTTTTACAAGAAAAGCAAATGTTTTAGCTTTTGAGTTACCCTGCAAAAAATTCCATTAGAGATACAAACTGTTCCATAGTAGGTATGAAAGAAGTATGAAGTCCTTTTGAAAAAGCTGTAACTGTTTTCAAGATTACTTTCTGTATTTATATGTACAGGCATTGATCAACTTACAAATATTTACATAAGTTAAAAACAATTTTAATAATACTGTCGCTTTTTTAGCAACCACCACTACTTCCTTTGTGTGGAAAATACTTTAAAAGGTATTTTATAAACCCTCAGGTTTTCTTTCCAGTTTATATTACAATCTTATAACTGCACACAGAAAAAAAAAAAAAACTCATTGAGGGCCAAGGATGTAGCTCAGTGGTGCCGCTGCTAGCCTTGCAAGTCCAAGGTCTTGAGGTCAATCCTCGGTTCCACAAAAAAAATAAATTCTGATTCTACAAATTGGATATAATCTTAACTTTGATGTTTTGGTTTGTGCTTCGTGTCACAGGGCAAATAAAAGCAGAAAAATAGAAGTGCACATTTGCACTATGCTATAATAAAGGACAGGAGACTTCACCTTTTCAAAGTCCTTGAAACAACAAAAATTTAGTGACTGCCTTAAATGTTCACATTACCATACTACAGGCAAAATGTACTGTTTCTACACAAAACCTAAAGCAATCTCAAGAGTGCATCCAAAGCTTAGAAAGCACACGTGAAATGCTATACAGACACGGCCAAAGCCTCAGTCTATTCCAGGGAGGCAAGCAAAGATTCAGGCAACTCTCTAGAACTTCATGACTCTGCCGTGATTTCACTGAAATTTTGCTTCAAATAACTAAACACTGTCCTGTTTTGCCTGTCTACTTCACTGTGACAGACAAGAGACAAGAGAACATCTCCTATAGGTGACACTTCAAATTTGATGAATTAGACCCCTTCCAAAATTCCACACAACTCTTCACTACTGGCATATAATAGTTAATTAAAGTTATATCAAAAATCTGATACTGGTTCTGGTAATTTCCCAAAATATATTTTATTTATCACCTGAAAATTCATGCCATAATAGCTGAAAATGTAAACATTTTCAAAAATATTTTTAAATCAAAAATTTTATTAAGAAATATCATAATAAAATATGCAATCTTTATGTCTTTTTAAAAATAAAACATGAAAAGAACAATTAAAAAGAAATCATGATGGAGGTAAACAAAATGTATTATGATGTAATTCTTGTTCTTTATTTCTCAGAAGAATTTAAGAAACAGAGGCCAGTCATCTTTTCAGGATAGCAGTTCTTAAAGGTAGTATACTGTTCAAATCTCTTTTATTTTTCAATCTGTGAAATGACTAAGAGAGAAAGAAATTCAATACATAAAAGAAAATGTTATTTAAAAACTATACCTGCAGATCAAATTTTTCTATTCTGGCTGACAAACTGAGAATGATTATGATTTTATTTATTTATTTATTTATTGCTTTTCTTCTTTTTTGAGATAGGACTTTGATAACTACACAAGCAGAATTTGATCCTCCTGCATCAAACTCCTAAAATGCTAGGATAACAGGTGTGTACCACCAACTAAGGTACCCAAGACCTAACTTGAAAGATAGTTTGTAAGGCTTGTATTTTAACTGTTAAGTAGTAAAATTCATTTGTGTGACTAAATAATGGAAAACTATGCCTTTAAAATGAACTTCTTAGCTCTCTGGTCCTTTCTCCAGTGAAGCAATGCCATACTACACCACATTTTCATTCCCTAGAGACTGGAGTCTCAGATAGCAAAACCACTGATGAACACATCATATCGTGAACATAAACAACTGTAATTGTTTAACTTTTCAAAATAGTAAAGATAAAACAGAACTACAGTTAGTTCCCTGTGACAGCACAGCATGAAGAAGAAAATGCATGGATGAGACCAGCTTCCTCCCAATTTCCTGATATTTCAAGGAAGGAAAAGAGTCTATTAGGTATTGTTCAATCACTTTAGGAGTTTTTAATTCCCATAAAATTGTTTATTTCCACAAAAGCAAAAGTGGTAGGAATGAAAACAGCTAGTTCTCTCTGAAGTAAAAGTATGTAATATCAAGCAATGAATTTCCTACTGCTTTAATGACTTCAAAGCTTTTTAATTAGGACTACCTTGTCCTATTACATAAAACTTTTTCCTCCAAAATCAGGGCCTTTACCACTGAGACACACATACAGCCCCTTCCTCATTTTCAAAGCACACTAGTTCACTAATATTTCCAATTTTAGTATATGTGCTGCAGAAGCAAGCACAAGTTCACTAATGTTTCTAAAGTAAATCTAATGCACTGCTTACCTTTAAGAACTGATCCTTAATCATGTCAAACTTCTGCTTTTCATGCACAGCTCTGGCTGTGTTTGTTCCATCAAACGGTTCTGCAATGTTAAATGTGCATATACAGAAGATCAGCCTTCTTTGAGATGCTGGGGATAAAACCTAGGGTCTTGTGAATGTTAATGCTAGGCAGCTAGGCAAGCACTCCGCCTAACTAAGCATACCCCTCCCATTTTTGTTGTTTGTTTTTTTTTTTAGTTCAGGCTGGCCGTAAACTCATTATGTTGCCCAGGCTTGGCCTTGAACTCATGACTATCCTCTAGCTTCCCTCTAGCTTCCCGAGTGTTGGGACTACAGGCATATACCACCATCCCCAGTCTGCATCATTTTTTAATTAGGCTCAAGTACATGAAATTGCAAATATATGAAAACCTTTGATGTATAAAAACAGTACTCATTTCATATGGTTTGTCCCAATATCTTTACTAGATTTATGAATATAGAAAAATTTAGTATGATTATAAGCTGTCCAATGAGGTAGCTAGAATCAGTAAAAAGATGATAAAAATAATGAAAGTCATCAGCATAAGTATGTTAGGTCTAAATTATCAAAGTTCTAAGATTTCTGAAAAATTACAGACAAGAACCTAGCCTCAGGGGAATAAAAAGTTAAAAAATAAAACACTCTCCAGAAGAAAGAACTATATCCAAGAGAAGTGCCTGATGGTAAATGTTAAAGAAAAGTAATTTTAAATTTAAAAGCTGACTTTGTCCACCAGGAAAAGGTTAATCGGTCAATAAGGCAGGGAATATGATGTATATCTTTAGAAAGAGATACAGTAAGGACAGTAACTCCTGTGAGAGATGTAGTACACAAGACAGAAGAAAGAACAGCAAGCAGAGAAGACCAGGAGGGAGCATTTTGTGTGTTATCAACACAAACCTTCTATGTGACTGACACTTTGACACCACTCACCCTTCACTTGCAATATAGAAGATTCTACATACAGAGAAAAAGAAACAATCCACAAGAGGACAAGGAAACTGAAGATCACATTCAGAAGTGGGAGAGAGTAAGCCGTCAGGAATGAGAAGGCATGGCAATGTCAGCATGTGGTACAAATTATAGAGATTAAGAACTTTGGTATGGAAAAATGGGGGGGGAGTACTTGGAAGGATCGTGTCAAGTGCCTATTTCAAAGATGAACAATGAATGGATGCCTTCCAGCTGAAAGGGAGGGATGCAAGAGAGAAAAAAAGAAGCTACTTTGAAAGAACAAAGGTACTGAAAGGAAAAACCTAAAAAAGTTCTGAAAGGAGATCTGACAGGTTCACTTTGGTCATAATATCTGAGCAAATTCACAATTTTAAAAATTCCTTTATGTTGCTTGGAAAGACTATTTTTAAAAGGAGGTATTTTTTTTTTTTTTTGGTCACAGTGCTTTTTTTTTTTTAAATAGAGTAAGGCCATATGCCAAACAGTACTGGATCATATCACATATAATACTTTACAACAGTGTTTTATTATTCGGAAGAATTCAAATAACTAAAATAATATAAAGCCACAGTGAAATTTATTAAAAAAATCAAACACCAAAGCAGATTTAAACTCCGAGTCACAAACCTAAGATGTTACATATAATCAATCCAAGACCACAATATTTTTAATATGAGTCTCAGCTCACCAAATTTACAAAACTCTTCAAACTGGCATCTACAAGAGCCATTTGTTTCTCTTTGTCTGGGAAAACCACCTTTCACAGGGATCCAACCAGGGCCTCATGCTTTTCAGGCAAGTGCTCTCAATTTTGGTTCTGGAGTCAGTGTCCCACTGATTCACATCAAGTGTTTCCAACATTTACTCAACTCCATGCAAATTTAATTTTAGAGAAAAAAATTATTTTCAGATCATTTATTCCTCTTGTTGCTTCGTTTTGTTTTATTGTTTTGAGACAGGGTCTCACTTTGTAGTTCAGGCTGGCCCTGAGTTCAGCCTTGAATTCACTTGAATCTTCCTGCCTCAGCCTGCCAGTAGGATTACGATTACAGGCCTAAGCCACCACGTCCAGCACTGTGGTATGTGGTACTAATAGTTAGTGGGCCTGAGTCACCACTCCCAGCATTGTTGTGTGTGGTTACCAGGAATCAAACCCAGGCCCTTGTGCTTGCAAAGCAGCCGCCGGAACCACTGAGCTAAATCCTGGCCCAGATCAATTAATTTTTAAAATAAAATCAAGTTCATAAAAATCTAGCTTCTACTGTATCAATATCTTAGTATAAAACAGTAACTATTTCAATAAAAAGAATCATCATATAAAGATGTCACATATATACACAAACACACACACACACATTTTTAATGGTACTGGGGATCAAACTTGGGCCCTTGTGCCGTCAAGGTAGGTGTGATACCACTTGAGTTAAATCCCTGGCCTGTCTTTTATATTTATAAAGCAGAACAAGAACTAGCAGAAGGGATCAATAATTGGGGTCTCTTATTAAAAATCTTCTCCATAGCGAGAGAAACCAACCACAAGCACAGCAAAAAGACGAGCCAAAATATGGGAAAAAATTTTTACCAGCTGCTGCTGAAGCAAGGAGTTGCTATCTAGAGTATATAAAGAGCTTAAAAAATCAGTCCCTCCCCCCAAATCAAAAGACCCAGTTCAAAAATGGGCATCTGAAATAAACAGATACCTTTCAGAGGAAGAAGTAAAAGCAGCTAAGAAACATAGGAAGAAATGTTCAACCTCCCTGGTCATTCGAGAGATGCAGATGAAAACAACTGAGATTCTATCTCACTCCACAAAGAATGGCTGCTATCACAAAATCAACCAAAAACAAATGTTGACGGGGCTGTGGGGAGAAAGGAACCCTTTTCCACTGTCAGTAGGAAAGTAGACTGGTGCAACCACTGTGGAGATCAATGTGGAGATTCCTCAAAAAACTAGGATTAGAGTTTGACCCATTTGACCCTGCTATTCCCCTGCTAGGTACAGACATGAAACAATTAAAGAGTCTATCACAGTAACATACACACACCCATATTTGTAGCAGCTCAATTTGTGATAATTGAATCTTGGAAACAACAACTCAAATGCCCATCAATAGGAGACTGGATAAAGACATGGTTTTTAAATAAAATGAAGTATTACTTTCCCATAAAGATAAGTTAATAGGTCACAAATGTATAAATACTGTATGAGAAACTGAAGGTGTAAATGAGTTCTCAAATGAATGATAGGTATTGTAAAATAGTAAAATATTCAAAGGGAAAAGGAGGGTAGCGGATAAGTAAAGTAAGGGAAGAAAAAAATTGACGGTTAAAAAAGGAAACAAAGCTTATGTGTATAGAGGGTGAGGGTGATAGGGTAGGCAGGAGAATGGGAAAAAATGAGAATTAAGTCATATTTTACACTGGTACAAATTCCCAATGTTGACTGTGATTATAATGTGTGCATAAAACATATAAATAAAATCACTTAAAAAACATTAGTAAGAATTAATCGACCACACAAATGCATAAAAACGGCTCAAATCTTAACTAGAAAGATTAAGAGCTCAAGCTTGTTTATTATTTCTCACAACTAAAGAATTTTAAATCATACTTTAAATTAAAAGTTTAACGCTAAAAGACTTATAAATCACCTCAAAATCTATCTTTTCACTGAAATATAAGCTCTAAGTACTCTCAGTATCACGACACTAAATGAACGGTAAAGAGCAGTCATGGAGAACTACCTTCTACACAGATGTATTTATTTCTCCACTCAATATCATCAGGCCTTGGAATGGCTTTGGCTTCACGGACTGAAATCATCTGACTGTTCCAGCTACAGGAAGAAAAAACAGTAATGTCAACTATTTTCATAAATTTGTTTTACTTATCAGTAGTAAGATCTATCCTTATATTCTTAAATACAAAACGTGCCTCAAGCCTCAGCACAATGTCCATTTGCCTCCTCTATTTTTTGTCTTCTACACAGCAGTTACCATCTCTTTGCTTATTCACTATCAATTATATCGTTATTTGTTGTGTGCTTCCCCATGTAGAATGAAAGCTCAAAGATGTGAAGATATTCATCTAGTTTTTTCACTGTTCAGTTACTAAATATATAGATCAAGTACTCAATGCACAGCTACTGAATAAATGAAATAGGAAAATTTAAGAAGTGCAAATAAGTGAAAAGATACACAAACTGCTAACACCCCAGTAAGGATTTTTCATTGTTAGGACAGAGGTATTCTTGTGTTGTTTTCTGGCACCATTAAATAATTTTTGCTCAAGTAGATCTTTCTTATTTGTACAATCTGTGAGAAAATTTTGTAATTTTCTAAGGTAAGCAACTGGGTACTATTTTAAGAATATAATACTATATGAATACTTACAATTATAGTCATATATCAGATTACAGTTATCAATAGTGAAATTTTATTCAAGTGAAACAGGTATGTTTGTTTTGGTTTTTCTTGCTTTGTAGTTCAAGCTGGTCCTGAACTCAATATGTAGCCCAGACTAGCCTTGAACTCAGAGCAATCTTGCCTCTGCCTCCCAAGTGCTGAGATTACAGATGTGAGCCACCACATGCAGCATTGTGGTACGTGATATCAGGGTAAGCAAACTAAACTAAATCCCCAGCCCTCAAGTGAAATAGTTTTTATCAACATGCCTGAAGACGTCTGCATGTGACATTCAGAACTTTATACTGTGCTTTTAAAAATATTTTTAACATATTTTCCTTTCTAGCAGTTATATGACTATTTGACTTGTACACAAGAGAAAAATTAATCTGAATATGGCTGAAATCTTTTATTGAGTAGCATTAGCTTTCTATACTATTTTGGCAGACTACGACTTGGGACCTTTCAATTCCACTCATTCTACTCTTTTTTGATTTAACAGGAAATCTTTTTTTAAGAATATAATCTTGAGGGCCGGGGAGTTAGCTCAGTGGTTCCGGCGCCTGTCTTGCAAGCGCAAGGACCCAGGTTCGATCCCCAGTAACCACATACCATACTGGGCGTGGAGACTCATGCCCAGCAGCAACCAGTACCACATACCACAATGCTGGGCGTGGTGGTTCACGCCTGTAATCCCAGCACTCGGGAGGCAGAGGCAGGAGGATTGCTGTGATGTGAGTTGGAGGCTGAGCTCAGGGCCAGCCTGAACTACAAAGTGAGACCCTGACTCAAAAAACCTTTAAAAAAAAAAAAAAAAGAATATAATCTTGGGTCCAGTAAGATATTTGTTTCTAGAAATGTTCTGGTTAATTTCTATATTAAATATAGAAGAAAAATCATATCTATTGTGAATTTTGGTTGTTGTGAAACATCCTGCATGTACCTTTTCTATTTTGTTTTCATCAAGAGTAGTGTATGAATATATTAGATGCAGAGCTTTCAATCTTTTCATTTTAGGATCCTCATGTATTGCTGTTCCATTAGTAAGAACTCCAAAAGGTTTGGACATGCCTTTTAACTCCTACAACTCTGGAAAGCTAAGGCAGGAAGATTCGCAAGTTAGAGCCTAGCCTGCACAATTTAGCAACTCACCAAGACTTTGTTTCAAAATTTAAAATGCTTGGCATGTATTACACTACAGAGGCTCTCAGTTCAATATCCAGAGGAAGGAGGAAAGATGGGACAGGTTGGGAGACTGTGGACAGAGGAAGGCCTGCAGTGGGAGTAGGCAAGTGGGAGGTGAATCCAGAGAAGTCTGCTCTGCCACAAAGTTTCCAGAATTTTCTTAAAATAAAGTTCAGCTGCAAAGCATTGCACAGCATGTACTAGACCCTAGGTTCAATCTCTAGCACTGCAAAGAAAAAAGAAAGAATATTAAAAATAATATATCCTGCTTTAAATTGTATGTTTTGATTTCTTAATAAAAGGAAATCAATTCTCCCCACTATATTTGTATTAACCGAAAACCTGATTTGTATTATATTCTACTACTGAATTCTAAACTGGTATGTAAATTCTAAACATTAAGTAAACCATACAGGCATTTTATTAATCATCCCTAACCACGTATTGTGTAAGCTTTATCTAGCCCATGTAACAGTTATTTAAATGCCTACATCATCTGAAGTACTTAAAAATAAAGTTTAAGGTTTTTTTTAAAAATAAAGTTTAAGGTTTTTTTAAATGTCTGCAAAGTTTCACACTGATTAAAGGAAGGAGGAATACACTTTAGAAAGCAAGTCTGGACCAAGTAAAAGTAGGAAAAAAGAGAAAAAAAATCCTACAGCATTGGGAAGGCTAGCAAGAAGAGTCACAATAGCCAAAAGAATTTTGAATCACTTCCATTTAGTCACTGAATTTAAATGTAGAATTTAAATGGCAATTCAGAACTATTTTCCTTAATTGATTTTTTTAAAATGCAAGAGCCATACATTAAGCCCTTTACCATACTAATCCAATCTTAACCATCATTTGCTTGTCAGTCTTTTGAACTTTATAGTCACTTAATATCCTGTCAGTTCACTGTTCCTAGGTCAAGTCCACAAGATTAGCTTCATTCGCTTAAAGAATTTTCAGTAACAAGATGGAAGTGATTCTTATTTATTTTTATTTTTAAAAGATGTGCTGTGGCTATATTATAAACTCGCTCTGAATGCTTAAGTTTAAATATTCCTCCTGCCTCAGCCTCTAGAGTAGATGAGTCTTTGGGCATGTATCATTGTACTTAGCTAAAAAAATAAATGCTTTTTATGTAGCCATATGAAATATTTGTAACATTTATACCACATTCTTTTTTTGAATTGATTTTATTGGTACATTTTACATACACATTATGAGGGCAATCAACATTGAGAGTTTGTACTAGTATCTGAAAAAACTTAGTACCACATTCTTAAGCATCCTTTTTCAGGCATTTAATTCTATATTTTAAGAAGGAATTTTAACATATCCCAAAGTTCAGAAATTTGTGAATTTTTGATATTGTGAAGCACCTTGCTGTCAGAATTCTTTTCACAGTACTCAAACCCTTTCCATGCCTGTAATCCCAGCTGAGCTCCCTGCAGTCAATTTCTGAATAGCCGTCATAAACAATGTAAAATCACTATAGAATGAAGTTTCAAAATCTCTAAGCACTGGCATCCTAGTTAGTACCATTTGGTCCAGCAAGATATTAAATCAGCACACAAACTAACAAAACATAATCTCCTTTCAGTCCAACAAACAGTTGATTTTCAGAGCACGTGTATCACATCACTACTGTATATAACGGAAATATATCTTTCTTCTGTGAATCTTTTTCCCTTGAATATCTCCCAGTGCCTAACTTATATAAGCCAGTAGATGAGATCGATACAGGCTAACAATGTTACAATTTTACATCCTCTTCTCCCACTGTGCAGTTATGATGCTGTTTTTAAGTTTCATACATACGAATTCTCTGAACTTGACAGAGGTTTCTTAAGTATTAAAAATACACAGCCATCATTTAAATATACAAGATAATAGGTAAATATATCCTAAACATCTTAAAAAGTAGTTTTGGAATACCCATTAAACTTCCCACAATCTCCATATGTACCACGTAATTTTATATTTTTTCTCTTTCTCACATAAATGAAGGCTCTTGTTTCTTCATCTTTGTTGCTTCGGACTTACATTCAGATCCTGGTAACTCTCTAATCTGGATTATTTTAACTTCATTCTTACTGAACTACTTTCCTCCAGCACTTTTCCTCCTATTCTTAATTCAGCAACTTTTAAGTCACTTTAAAGATCTTTGAATCTGGTCCACAACCTCAACTGCCTCATAATTACAGAAAGTACTTATCCAGTACCCACTACCTGGCATTGGGCAAGGTGCCCAGGGCACAAATGCAAATAAAAATGAGCAATCTGGTATAAACTTAACTTTGAATGTTTCTTCTTTTATATGCCACACTATAAATCATCTTGAGTTCAGTTTCTTTATAGAGCTACCAGCATCACTGTAGAAAAGACAAACCAACACTGCCGTGTCACACTCAGGTGTGAATTCTACAGGTCAGTGATGATGAACCTTTTAGAGCTTTCAAAGATAACGGCCCACTGAGGCACATGTGCCACAGGCTCAACATGTAGGTTCCCAAAGGTTCAAGCAAACTACCTAAAAAATGACTTACACTACTGAAGACAACTTTGGGTAAATTATTCCATCTCTTGCAACTTGTTCTTTCTCTATTCCTCACTGATAAAGTATGAGAGTATGATATAACACTGCTTCACAGTTATCAGGTAAACTGAGACACATATATTCTGCTTAGAAGCAGTTTGCTACAATTAATAACAACTTATTAGTATTATTTCTTCATATCCCTTCCAAATAGTATGCTAAGGTCACTGTATCCTCTTCTATAAAAAAAATCCCTAACTCCTTTCTCTTCCTCCTTCCAATTTTTCCAGACAAGAAAGACCTCCAATGGGCTGGGGATTTAGCTCAGTGGTTCTGGCGCCTGTCTTGCAAGCGCAAGGACCCGGGTTCAATCCTCGGTTAACCACATGCAATACTGGGAGTGGAGACCCACACCCAGCAGCAATCAGTACCACATACCACAGTGCCGGGCGTGGTGGCTCACGCCTGTAATCCCAGCACTCGGGAGGCAGAGGCAGGAGGATTGCTATGTGAGTTTGAGGCTGAGCTCAGGGCCAGCCTGAACCACAAAAAGCGAGACCCTGTCTCAAAAAAAAAAAAGAAAAAGAAAGACCTCCAAACAATTTCTAGTCCCACTTTATTTTCATTTCTACTCCCACAAAACTTTTAATTCTGTCCTGCCCAACTGTACACTGTTTCATATTTATATACTGCTCTCAAAACAAAAGGAAAAGTTCTATCCTTTGATTTGTATATCATACTAATACAAACCCTTATTCAGACATCAAGCATAAACAGAACTTTTCCAAGTTTATCATAGCTTTAATTTTTACTAAAAATTTTAAGTTTCTGGAAAATAGATGTATGTATGTATATATATGCCCTCCTATAAAATGGGGCAAGATAAACATAAAACAGGATCACAATAGGTCAAGGAAAACTAAAACTGTCAGGTTTTACTTACTCAAACTCTGTAGCATAATATTTAAGAAAGCCCAGTAAGAGGTCCCCAAGACTTGATTCATTCTTTGAGAGGTAAGGAGGAATATTACATGGAGCTTGGTGTACAAGATGCAGCTGGATAGCAGGACTGAAAGACTCCTGTTTAACAAGAAAAACAGAAAATGTGAAGCCATTTCAAACACACACTAAAAACTTTATAAGTCCTGATCTAGATTCTTTGAAGAAATAATTTTCTTTGTGTTCGCAATTTGGAAATTTGAAGATTTTCTTCCACTAAAGTTGTTAGCAGTTATTTGAGTAAGCCCAACGGTACCTGAAAAAACTAAGATATTCTAATTTGTTAAAATCTTTATGGTACAAAGATTTCTAACATAAATAAAATATGATACACATGACTCCTACCTAGTAACATAGGAGTATGTTCATACATGTGTATCTTTAACTGTTCCTAAAAGCAGAAGACCAACTTATATGAAGGCTGAATCAAGCAGAATAACAGCTTTAGCTACCTGCCACTTAAATTCTTCTCA
Source organism: Petromus typicus (assembly GCA_004026965.1). NCBI lineage: Eukaryota > Metazoa > Chordata > Mammalia > Rodentia > Petromuridae > Petromus > Petromus typicus. The sequence continues at coordinate 38,507 of PVIR01007016.1, forward strand.
AAGCCCACAAAAGTAGCTTCAATTATGCAAAATGTACTGATTTTAAGGTTTTTAAATTTTTGTTTTGTTTCTGTATTTTGTATTTCAGAGGGAAAAGAAGGAAAATGTTTAACAGGAACTAGAAAAAATAAGAGAAAAGAAGAAAGATAGCACATCTACATATAAGAAGTATTTACCAAATTTTTACCACAATAGTAGTAAGGGACAGTATTAACCGTATTTGATTCAGGCCCAAAGGAGACATTCATTAGAAAAATTACTAACAGGTACTTCTTTTGGGTATATGGCATACCATAAATTTTCATATCTAATCTTCCTTCTATTAGCAGCAAGTACTAGATCTGAAATATAGTAAGTAAATGTTGAGATTTTTTAATTAATATATACTCATAAATTAGAAAATAATCTTTTTTTCTACTTTCTTTCATTTCCTTCTTTTTTTCTGGAAATGGGGCTCACAAATGCTAGACAAGCATTCTGAAACTGGGACTGGGCTACAATCCCAGTCGCTTTGTTTTTTTGTGGTGGAGTCTAAAAACTAAGTTGCCCATATTAGTCTTGAATTTGTTCTCCTCCTGCCTCAGTTTTCTGAATGGCTGAGATTACAGACATGAGCCACTGCATCTGGCAGAAAACAAGGTAATTAGTATGCTGATATCCAGAACAATTTTCTGTATTTCACCCCTGCTGTCAGAATAGAAACTTTTTCAAACGCAACTGGTTATGCAACAGAATGACAACTAGAGGTAAGGTCATCACACAAAAACCTTAAAACAAAACATCTCTGTAACACAAAAACTTTGGACTTACACAAGCCATTTCAATAACATGTAAATAACATCAAGTTAAAATAAAAAATGAAAGCATCCTAAATAACTAAGTGTAGCACAGATATACGGTAGTGAATTACTGAATGCCAGTTCTCAAAAGATAGCAATAAAAAAAGAAGAGCAGGGCTGGGGATTTAGCTCACTAGTTCCAGCGCCTGTCTTGCAAGCGCAAGGACCCAGATTCGATCCCCGGTAACCGTGAGACCCTTGTCTCAAAAAAAAAAAAAAAAAAGAGCAAAACAATAAAAATATTCATTTCCTAGTTATATTACCTATAATTCTACAAATAACGTTCATCTATGAAGTGACTCCCTTTTTTAGAAGGAAATTTCTATTCCAACCACAATTGATAAAGCTTATATTCCTGAACCTAGGGACTGACTCTTCCATCTCTATTAAGTATTAAGACTTAATTAAGTATTAATACTTAATTTTAAAACTCAAGTGGAAATTAGGATGGGAGGTGGGAAGAGCTAAGAAAACTACCTCAATTAACAATCAAGAGAAAAGGTAGAAGAAAGAACACTGTCTCTACAGCCCTTTGTCTCTTGTTAGGTACAAAACTGGACTTAGAGTAAAATTATTTAAAACTATAGAATTTAATTTCTGGAGAACTAAGTAAGAAGTATAAGGCAGATCAACTGATAAGAAAGGTGGTAGGCACAATCATTACATATCAACTAAAAACTTTAAAAGTGAAGTAGTGGGTTCCTATTTAATAGCTCCTGATCTGAAGGATTCTTGTTCAATAATTTAAAGAAATTATCAGCAGTGCTAAGATTAAAACTGAAGAGCTCTTAAAATGCTGCATAATCTTGGACCAACAACTTTATCAGTCTTCTCTTTTCATTGTCATATACAAAAGTCATGTCATGCTGTCTGAGGAAAAACTGAAGGGGATGTTCAAATGTAAAAAGAAAGAGTTCCAAGGAAGTAGGAATTCTTTCTATTCTTAAGAAATTGTTTTTGTAAATATCCACATTACAGAAAGATTTTGTTTTAAGAAAAATGTCAGCAAAAATTTAAAAGGGATCTCCCCCTCGAAGTTACATGTGTAAGAAAAATGCATGATACTTCAGGTAGGATAGAGGTGCCAAACTTAAGCTAACATATTAGAAAGAACTCAAAGAGCAATACAAAATCAAAGGGGAAGCCGGGGCGTGGTAGCTCACGCGTGTAATCCTAGCACTCGGGAAGCAGAGGCACGAGGACTGCCATGAGTTCAAGGCCAGCCTGGGCTACACCGTAAAAGCCAGCCTGAACTACAAAGCGAGATCCTGTCTTTAAAAAATTTTAAAAAATTTTAAAATTAAAAAAAATTAATTCAAAGGGAAAAAAAGTAGCTTTAACATGAGAGCCTCAGTCAGTGGAAAAGCAATTCAAATGATACTTCCTTCTTCATGAAATACATTTTTTAAACTACCAGTATTTTTTTTTTATTTTTAAATACAATGAAGATTTACTTCCTTTCTAGGATCCTGAGATTTAAATCATTAAATGCATAATAAACTACTAATTCCTGAAATTATTTTCCGTTTCTCTTCAGTCAAGGCCAATTTAAGACGCACATAAAGGCAACCTCCTGAAAACACCTGAAAGTCGTCTCATTATTTTTATTCACAAAACTACCTACCAAAAAATGCCAAAAATATTTTCTGCCAGATTCTATCCTTTTTCTGAGGTTCGACACAATATGCTACTTTACCTTCAGAGTTTAAAATTTGGACAATGGGGCATTTTCAAGAATAAAATGCTCCATCATTTATATTGCTTTAAGTAAATAGGATGTAGTAATGCTCAATAATTCCATATAATAGCTTTTAGAGATGTTTTCATCCCTCCCTGTCATACTTAGAATCCTAAGTGAATTGAAATGTACCAATATTTTGAGTAAGTATTTTAAATATTATATCCAGGGCTGGAAAGCAGGCCAGTCAGGTGGTACAGCTCTTGACTGGGATGAGTAAGGTACTGAGCGAGATCCCAAATTACAAAAGAAGGTGGGAAAGAAAGAAGGAAGGAGGGACGGGGAGGAGGTTCGAACATTTTATTTTCCTGTGTGTGTTTCAGCACTGGGGACTAAACCCAGAGCCTTTGCAGTGAACTGCATTTTCAGCCCTTTTTAGTATTTTTATTTTGAGACAGGATCTTGCTAGGTTGCCTTAGCTTTCCAGAGTGCTTGTATGTGCCACCAATCGGCCAAAATTTTCCCTTTGTAAAGTACCAAAAAAAGCTTTAGTAACTTTTTAAATTATTCTTAAACTTACCTATATAAGCCAAAGTTTTTCTCTATCTGCTTTTCTTACAGAAAAGTATCCATATAGGAATGATCAGGTGCATACAAATTAAATTTAATAAAGAAAGGAAATTAGGTGAAATGTTGTTAGGGAAGAGTCTTCCCTAAGAAATATAGTATAATAAAAATAAAAATACCACTTTTTATCTATTGTGATTCTAGCATTTGAATCAATTATATAATGCTTACATAATCTTAGTTTCTTCACTTATGAAACAAGTTCATTTGTTCAGAATTAAAGAAGTGTATAATATTTTGGACATTAAATAAATGATGGTTACTATTACTAATAATAAGCAAGCTAACTTGCTTCTTCCCTTAGACCACTGAAGAAGTGCTCTAATTATCAACTTACAGATTTTACTAAAGAGTGTAGCAAGTCCTTCCTCATGTAAGCATCAATTTTATAATAAAAATAATTGTGTTTAAACATTTAAGATGGCAACACCTGAAAGGAAATTAGGACACTCCTAATCTGGTAGGTCTTGACATTAGTATTTTTCAAAGCTTTGAGACTTCTCTACCACATAATAGGGTTATTAGCAAAATAGCTACAACAGTTTAGACCCAGCAGTATAAGAACAGAAGTCTGTCATAAAAGGAAAGCTACATAATGAAAAAATGGAAAAGAGAAGTAAACAGAAGGCTGTTAACCTTGAATATATTAGTAAGAACCAGGGTCGATATCTTGTCATGAAGCCATACCTATGCACCCAAGCATAGCTCACCAAGCTAGTATTTCCCTAGCATCTTGTATTAATAAAAAGGATTTCATACAGCATACACAGGGTTCCAAGTAAGATTTTTGCAGCTGCATTTTTCAATAAATGATAAAAAGTTCTTTAAGTGTAAGTTTTAACTATTAGATTTTTGTATGCTGAAAAGTAGCTCTTTTTACATTGAAATCTGGGTCTTAAAAAATAAAGCTGGAAAAATGAAACAGTACACACAGTTATTGTTTCTGCCCTTTCTGTATGAGATAAGAATAAATACTTAACAAGAAAAAGTAATTCAAAAACACTGTAAAGCCAAAAAGTTAACTTACTTTTATTTCTATACTTGATGTTTTCCTTTTTTCTAACTTTTAAGACTAATCTCTAAGCATGTGGAAGGTCATTTTATCAGAACACAGCCAAATTCCAGAAAGTCTCCATGATGATCTCTTCTGAGAGAAAACCCATCAGAAACTGGGAGAGTCCCACTAAGACAAGAGTGTCACAGTGAGCCTCACAGTTTCTGCACTTACAGTGCATACTATAGTAACGGATATCCAAAAACATCAGTCCTTCTCAATTACCAGGGATTACACTTACTGTTACATGTTAAGCATATTTGTTTTGTGGGATACAGTAAACAGGATCCTGTAAAACTGGTCACAGAAACTGAACAGTATATTCTCCTTTATAACAGGGCCATTTAGTAGGTTTAAAAAACAGCTCTTCTCGTATAAAGTGTACAAATCTGGTATGAAAACATACATGTTTACATGTAGTAAGACATGTACAAAACAAGGAAAATGTGTGTGATTTCAGAAAGTTGGTCAAACATTCCAAATAAGCAGGTTAAACATTATTTCCAAAAACAATCAGGAACAATAGAGGAAAGCATGGTTGGACTTCAAAAAATAAGGAACCAAATCAGAACATTAAGAAAATCAGAAAAGAAATAAGGATACAAGTAAATAATGAATATGCATATTATGTAACAGGCTTCTCGAAATTCAAAGCAAATGCATATTATTTATTTTCTAAATGGCACACTTTTATATTTCCAATTAATTTTGGGATTCTTAATATTATACAGACAAGAACAATGTATTAATGTTACCTCTTTTGGGGTATTACTTGACAAGATCAAATGAAAAATAAAGATTAAATTATTCAAGTTCTTCATTTTTCACCTACTTTTCAAAGTATGTATGTGTGGAATGAGCCTTGATCAACTAATAATGAGTGTTAGGCAAATCTTCTACCACCTGTGTAACTGACTGGATTGCCTGCCAATTACCAAGCAAGGTACCAGAATTTTCCGAAAGTGTCTGAAATATTTAAATGTTCTTCGTAGCCAATGTATCTGCTCTACAGAAATGTTATCATTTAAGGGATTTAGCCTTATCACTTTTATATCCACTTTACTACAGCATTTAATAATTCTACATACACTTGACACAATATATAGTATAATAATTTATAAGAAACACTTACTGGGTAAATTTTTTGGAGGGATGGAAGGATGGGTTCAGGTAGGGCTATAAAAAGAAAAAGTTCAAAGCTTCCGTGATTCACATGATTCATGTTATAATACAATAATCTGTCAGCTAAACCCAGATAATAAGATTAAAGGGTTTACAAAAAAATTCAACAGCTTTTACATATTTAATGAAACTGTTTCCTGAAAATGTAAATTTAAAATATATCTAAGATGATAATTTAAGGTTTTGTTAATAAACTATATTCTATATTCTTATGCAAGTCAATGTTACTTCTGTGGATTTAGAGTAACAGGATACCAATAAAGGGACAAGTCATTTGGATCCTACATCAGACACATGCACATAAAATAAGCAAGACAAAGTATATTCTGCAGACACTAAATGGACCTCATTAAAATGGATGTAGCCATCAAAATGTACAGTTCAATGATATTATACCAGGAGAGAACAGTTCTATTATAATTATCCCTACATTATTTAATTTCCATTAACACGCCAAAATTAAGATGATTCCAGGAAATTAATCTTTTGAGAAAGTATTGAAACTAAAAACAACAACTTCATAATAAATTTTTAAAGGAGTATTTTAGTAAAGGTGAGAAATATAAATCAGGAAGTTTGCAGCACTCTGATATAAACTAAATTTTATACAAAGAAATCATTATCCTCATTTTATCACCCTTTATTATTCTTCATCATTAGCTGTAGCCAAATTCAGTGCATAAACAGTAATTTCATATCATTCTTAGGTAAACAATTCAATGTCTTGAGTATGGCAAAACACATATTACACATTTTCAAGACTTTTTAAAAACAGAAACAAAAAATAATAGCATATTCTAAACTTTAAGAATCAGCAACATAATTATTTAAAATATATTACATGTACAATGTTTTAAAATGTATTAAAATATGAATTACTCAGTAATAAAGAATATCTGTTAAAACTCTTTCAAAATGACCTATGAATACATGAATGTTATCAACACTAGACAATGTTAACTACCTATAGACGAAAACGTCATGATCTCCAACTTTAATTATAAATTTTGACCACAAAGTAGGATGATTTATTTAAATTTCCCACTAAATTTTTTTAGTGGTGTATTTTCAAACTGGAATCAAATACAATTCTGTAAAAATATGAATGTATACAGCACATCACTGATACTGAAGAAAACCAAAATTCACAAAGTACTTACCAAACTCATTCTTAGGATATAAGATAGATAGGTAGACAGATGATAGATAGATAGACAGACATAGACAGATAGAAACAGAGATATAGACAGACGGATGTCTGTGTTCTATGTACGCATATTTTTCCCTCCAGAGGCAATTAAATACTTCAAAGTTCTAAAGACTTTCAAATAAATTCAAGCCCCAGTCCCTTTAACTCTAAAGTTTCTGTATTTATATAACATTTGTGTAACAACTTTTGTTTTAAGCTATAAATCAAATTGGAAAATTTTACTAGAAGCTACTTAAAAAGCTGTATTCTTTTCTTACTGAATATCATATCAACTTGAATAAAACAGGTAAATAAATATAAATAATCTGAAGAAATTTCCTCTCATTCTAGAACTATATCTAGAATGCCAAAAAGAAAAAATAAATACCAACCAAATGGCTTAAGGTCTTTCAAAGGACAAAAGAGCCTTTAAAACTAAGCCCTTTAGAAGCTTTTGGAGACCAGGGTATCATTCAGTAATTTTCTTATTTTTAATCTAAAATATTAACACTTGTCATTAGAAAAGCAGTGAGTATACTATAGCAATTATTCACTAACATTAACCAGATAGTGATAGCAAAGTTTTCTTAGATATCTATCTTATTCTGAAGCAATATTAACTCTGAAAAATAAATATAGCTATAACATCTCTTCTGACTTCAAATTTTTATACTATAGATTCAATCTTTTAAATTTCTGATAAAAGAACAAACTAAGAAAAAAGCAAAAGCTCATTATTCCAATATATCATCAAGAAATGACACCTTCATTATAGCTAATATGTAAGATCATACTTTACCTACAGTTCAGATAAAAGTGTGGGTGGTCAAGATCTAAAAATTTACTAACATTTCATACTGATTATCAAAAATTCAGCTATAAAAACAATAAATCTTCAATAACACTAAGTAACCATTAATAATGAAAATGCAAGAACAATTTAAAATGGAATCCAGATAGTTTTGTACTGGGAATATAGTAAACATTCCACAAATTATTATATATATATATTTAAAGATAAGATCTTGCTATCAAGCCCAAGCTGTTCTCAAACTCACAGCAGTCCAACTGCCTCAGCCTCCCAAGTGTTGGATTACAGATGTATGTCACCATATACAAACACGTAATTACCATTATTTCTAACCAATTAATAATCTTACCTATATCATTAACTGAATCATAAATTGTGATTAAAGTATCTTAGTAGTTTCCCCCCTGCCCCAAACCTTGATTAGTCTTCTCAAACATACGTAATCTGCTAACTGTTAAAATATATTCTAGGGTGCTGGGGATTTAGCTCAATAACCACTACGCCTGCCCTAAAAGTTCAGGTCTTGAGTTCAATCTCTGGTAGCTCACTCAATTTTTTTTCCTAGAAAATGTTTTAGTCTTTTCAATCTTTCGAACATATAAAGGATATGATTCTTTATTCATAGCAGAAAAAAACATTTAAGAAGTTAAAGGAAAATTATAAAGGCCATATGATCCAAGGACTCATGCTACAGATGAACACACGAAGAACAAAGGGTTGATTTCATCAGTATCAGAAAAAACAGCTCTTTGTCACAGAGCCAGAACTACTTGGTATAGCTTGCAGTCTTGTATGCATTCTCTCCTTTCACAGGAAAGTAGTAAATAGCATGAAAGTAACTATCTATCTCAGTCACTAAACTCTTCAACAGAAAAACACCTTTTATACAGAGTTACACTCTGTATTAGTGATTATTCCTAATCACTAATATTCAACACAGACCTGGCTTACAAACCACTTCAGTAAATGGCAGTTCTTCATCAGAAACAATTTTAATAAAATAAAACCAAATTTTAATATGATCCACTGCTCTGGGAAGATACCAATGCTTGAATTTTAAAACTGCTTAGTACTTTTTCTTAAAAAGTCAATTCAGTTAAAAATTTTACAGCATCTGCCTTGCAAGCATAAGGTCCCAAATTTAATCCCTAGTACCAAAACATTTCTTAAAATTTAATAAAGTAAAATAAATAAAAATTTTAATGTAACCAGTAAGAACAAAGACAGCACATATTGTGGATGTTCGTACAATAATAAAAGCTTTAGTCAAATCTAACTTTTAAATCACTTCCAAAATTAAAATGTGAACAGTCAGTAGATGGTGCTATATTATTCTTTATACTATTAAAATGCTGTAAGAAATCCTACTCAATTTAATTCTTAATAAATGAACTACTACATACAAGAGGACAGAGCTCACTAAAAAAAAAAAAAAGTAGTACGTTTCAAACTGAACAACAAAATGGAACCAAAAAATGATTAGTTACATATAAAGTAGTAGCTAAAACAGCCAGCCTGTTTCAAATTCTTTTAAAGGAGCAAGCAAACCAGTGTGTATCCAAACTGATCACCAATTTAAAAATACATATGAGTTTGAAACTTTTTAACAATGAAAACAAATATTATCCAATCTTTCTGATGATTTATTCATTAAAACTTAGGCCTATTTAAACTATTTTGTCTTTCTCAATAATTCAAAAACATTTATTTTATTTCATTTTTCTACCTTATTTTTTATACAGTATAAGATATCTACTAACATAGTAAAATATAAGGAAGACAAATTCAACTCTCCATAAACATCATAAAGTATAGTACATATCTATGGAGTATTTATATACCTGCAAATATATACATAAATACAAATAGTTTTAAGAAAGCACTGGTATTTTGTGGCACAAAAAAATAAAATCAGGGCCAAGGATTTAACTCAGTAGTTCTGGTACATGCCTTGCAAGTGCAAGGTCCTGAGTTCAATCTCTACTACCAAATAAAGAAAATATACTAAGGGTTTTTTTGCATTAAATTTCTTAACATGAATTTTCTACTGGAGATGTCATTTTCATTTTACCTACAACATATCATAATTAACTATTCCTCTTATCTTAAAAACTCAAATTATTTCCACAAATACTACCAAAAAAATCTTATGCGTGAACTGAAATATGCATCCCTGATTATCATTACCTTGATATAAATTCCTAGCAATGGAATCAAGTTGAAGTATATGAAGACAAATACTACAATACTACTTTCCAGAAGGGTTGTATCAAACTGACACATTCACCATAAACATGTCAATTCTATACTGTCCTTTTTTTGGGGTGGAACCCACATTCAGTGAAATTAACAATGTTAACATGAAATACTTTGGTCTAACAATGGCACCCTATCTTCAGACGAAGTTAGAGATGTGTCCAAAGGCAGAATAAGGTTTTCTGAAGAACAAGCTTTGGGGCCAAGGATTTAGCTCAGCGGTTCCAGCGCTTGCCTAGGAGCCCAAGAGCCGAGGTTCCGTCTCTGGTAACCACGTACAACAATGCCAGCCAGGCCTGGAGATTCGCGCCCTCTAGCAATCCGAACCTCATACCAAAGTGCCAGGCGTGCCGTGGTGGCTCACGCCTGTAATCCCAGCACTTGGAAGGCAGAGGCAGGAGGATTGCTGTGAGTTTCAGCACAGGGCAGGCCTGAACTACAAAGTGAGACCCTGTCTCAAGGAAAAAAAAAAGGAAAGCATGAGCTTTGGAATAAATAGGAAATACAGGTCAAAGAACCAGCCATCAAGGAAGAAAAGCTCCTGAACTGTTGATAAACAGAATAAGGAGGATAGAGTAACAGTATTTTTGGAGATGGTATTCCCATTATTTTGAGATTATATCCACCTTACCTTTTGGTGTTAATATGTATTATTTTCTATAAGTTACAGTAGTAAGTGTTTTGGTTCTGATAATTCACAAGATAAAAATAAGAAAGACTGGTTCTACCATTCTTTCAAATGGAGGACAGGAATAATGCCATAATACACAGGTAAAGTAAATATAACAGTACTATTCACTTAAGAAAACCAGAGGGGAAACTTTTGCAGGGGGGGAAAAAAAAAACACGACCAAATATATAATAATTCATTTATCCAAAATCTGGAATTAACAGAACTGAACTTGGCATGTAATGTTGGACTAGATATGTTTTGAAACACTGGCAAAGGATACGAAAGTGAGAGGCGAAAAGAACAACAGCAAAGTTTGGGTGTGGAAATATGAGTACCTTACTATGCTTTCTCCTTCTACTTCAGTGTAGTTTTAAGATTTCCAGTGTGGTATGCACAACTTATTCAAACTGAATTTTTAAGTGTAAAGCAATTCCATTATAATATAAAAGTTTTATTTTAAATACAATAATTCTAAAACAGAAGGGTAAAATTAAATATGTGACCAAGAATCTTACTAATGCTTTTATCATTAAAATGCTGAGACTGAATAATGGAGAAATAATTTGGTTCTATTATTCACTGAAAATAATTCTTACGGTAGGGTAGACCTCTAAAGAAAGAGGCTTATTGACCATCCATCTTGTCTTTGAACTGCCCTTTTGTAAGGCACTGGTCTGACCTTCTGGAACCTACTATTGGGATCCTAAGACATGCTCAATTTGGGTACTCATGCTCAAATGCCCCATTCACTATCAAAAAGAATCAACTGTATCCCAGGACCTTACAAAACTATACTTCCCAATTCTGATAATTCACATATCAAGAAACACATGTATTTTCCTTTTCCCAAAACACTCAGGGCACAGCACTGCTGTAAAGGCACCAAATCACCCCAACTTCCTCAGCCCTGACTTTTCTTCTGCCTTTGTCAAAATTGTTGATTGTTATCTTTCAAAATTTAAATACAAACTACACTAAACAATACAATAAAAAGATGCTTTTAAATAGCTTTTTTCAAATATCAGTACACTGTAATAATTTGCTATAGAGCATATGATACTGATACAGGAGAAATATAATTTCTAATGTGCTAAATATTAGATGTGCTAAGTTTGTGTCTCCTAAAATCCAAGAATGAATCTTAAAAAACAATGGAAGTTAAGAGCAGGAAAAGTTTATTCAGTGACAGCTCCTGAGAGACAGAAGAGGTTGTGAAGGTGGGCTGATGCCAAGCCGCTTAGGAAAAGGTATTTACACAGCAAAACCACAACACAACATGGGTCAAATTATAATCAATGTATGGGATTACAAGTATAGCTCTTAGCTAATACCGATCCAATAGGGAAGCAGTTCACACAGCAAAGGTACATGCTAAGAACAAAGGAATTTTGTGGGGAAGAGAGGCGCTGGTCACCGACCTGGGGAATTAATGCTTATCTGGACTTCTTAGACCAAGTGATACTAATAGCAGTATAATTTCAAATTATTGTTTATCCCTCAGGGAGTCATGTAGGTCTGGCCCTGCGTCTTTATCCTGAGGCCTGCTCTACCTCAGATGTGCCTCCAGCCACAATTTTGATGAATTTATTTTTGTGCTGATTTCCTTGAGGCCTAGTGCCTCTCTGACTGTATATTAATTTCTATCTGATTTAGATGCTTATAATAATACTATACTGATAATTAACTACTATCAGCATCTCAACTCACACAATAGGTCACATTTTATTAGTAACCCATCACTTCTAAATATTTATCAATAATTCATGTTTTGGTAGGTAGCAGTTGGTAAAGTGTTTTAAACTGTATGTGTTCAAAATATAAGCTTCATTACAGGCATGGCGGCTCATGCCTGTAATCCCAGCACTAGGGAGGCAGATGCAGGAAGACTACTGTGAGTTCAAGGCTAGCCTGGGCTACATAGTGAGTTCAGGACCAGTCTGAACTACAAAGCGAGGCCCTGTCTCAAAACAAGCACACAAAAAAAGAGTATCACTGTTCATTCAGGAACAAGATAAAGATAAGCACTATCACCACTCTTATTCAATAGAATTCTGGAAATATTAGCCAGAGCAATTAGACAAGAGAAAGAAGTAAAAGGAATAAGGATAAGAAAAAAGAAGATAAATTATCATTATTTGCATATGACATAATACTCTACAGAGAAGACCCCAAAAACTCCACCAAAAAAATAATCAAATTCAGTAGGGTAGCTGAATACAAAGGCAACACTCAAAAATCAACAGAACTCTTGTACACGAATAACAAACTACCTGAGAGAGAAATTAAGGAAATCACATCTTTCATAACAGCATCTCAAAAAATGAAATACTTAGAAATTAACCTGATGAAGAGAATAAAAGATCTTTATTTTGAAAACTACAGTACTCTGAAAAATAAGATAAAAGAAAATATCAAAAACTGGAAAGATATTACCTATTCTTGAGCAGGAAGAACCAATATACTAAAAATGGCCATACTCTCCAAATTGTTAAAGAGACTTAATGCAATCTCAATCAAAGTACCAATAGTATACATCACAGAACTAGAGAAAGTGAACCTAAAATTCATTTGGAACCAAGAAACCTAGAACAGAAGCAATTCTGGGTAATAAAGGCAAAGCAGGGGGCATCACAATCTCTGGCTTGAAATTTGACTACGAAGCTATAGTGATAAAAAACAACATGGGACTGGTAAAAACAGACCCAATAACTAGCAGAATGGACTAGAAGACAGAGAAACGACTCCAAACAAACTCAGCCACTTCATCTTTGACAAAGGGACCAAGCACCTTCACTAGTAGAAAGACAGCTTCTTTGATAAATGGTGCTAGAATAACTGGCTTTCCACATGCTACGTATTAAATGTGCAATAAAATGGATTAATGATCTAAATATTAAAACAGAAACACAATCTGCTGCAAGACAGAATATGTAGAACTCTTAAAGACATAGGTGTAGGCAAAGACTTTATGAACAAAACCCCAATCACATAAGAATGTGATAAAGAATTCAAAGAACCAGAGTATCATCTTATTAAAAAGCTTCTGCACAACAAAAGTAACTACCAATAAAGTGAAGACAACTTACAGTGTGGGAAAAAAATGTTGCCAGCTGTTCCCGCAGACAAAGGACTAATTTATCTAGAATATACATAAACAACTGAAACAAAATCAGGCCCTCAAATTTAAAGATCCACTCTAAAAAATGGGCATCTGAATTGAACAGACACTCCTCAGATGAAGAATTAGAAACAGCAAGTAAATATATTAAAAAGATGTTTAACATCACTGGTCATTTGAGCGAAGCAAATTAAAACAATACTGAAATTCCACCTCAGTCCAGAAAGAATGGCTGCTACCAAGAAATCAAGCAACAACAAATGCTGGAGGGGAGTTAGCTCAGTGGTTCCGGCGCCTGTCTTGCAAGTACAAGAGCCCGGGTTCGATTCCCGGCAACCACATACAATACTGGGCATGGAGACTCACCCCAGCAGCAACCAGTACCACACACCACACTGCCGGGCGTGGTGGCTCACGCCTGTAATCCTAGCACTCGGGAGGCAGAAGCAGGAGGATTGCTGTGATGTGAGTTGGAGGCTGAGCTCCGGGCCAGCCTGAACCACAAAGTGAGACCCTGTCTCAAATAAAAAAAAACAAAAAAATCAAATGCTGGAGGGGCTGTGGGGAAAAAGGAACCCTTCTCCACTGGTGGTAGGAGCGCATACTGGTGCAGCCACTGTGGGTATCAGTTTGGAGATTTCTCAAAAAGCTCAAATTGGAGGTTCCACTTGACACAGCTATTTCCATTCTTTATATCTCACCTAAAAAAGTAAAAGCATCATACCACAACAATATATGCATACTCATCTTTATAGTGGCACAGCTTATAATAACTAAATCTTGGAAATAGCCCAAATGTCCATCAACCAGTGAATGGACAAAGATAAGATTTTTTTAAAAATACAATGGAGTACTTACTCTGCCATAAAGAAGGGTAAACTTGAGTCATTTCTAGGTAAATGGATGCACCTTGAAACCATACTCTTCAGTGAAATAAATTAGATACCCATGTTCAAAGATACCATGGTTTCTCTAGTGTGAGAAAGTGTAAAAAAAGACCGAAATGTCAATAGGTACTGTGAAACAGGAAGAAAACATTCTAATGGGAAGGAGGGGAGAAGGAGAGAACAAAAGAGAAAAGTAAAAAAGAAAAGAAAAAAATGGAAACAAACCTTCTGTAATAAGGAGGAAACAAGGGAATGAAGGGAAACATAGGAAAGTGGGAAAAAAGAATCAAGATATATTATGTACAGGAACAAATTCCATATGATGAGTCTTATCATTACATATATCTAAAATGCAGCAATGAAATTAATTTAAAAAAAAGAATACCATTGTTTTTCTCTTTTGCTCACTGCTATATTCCCAGACACTCGATAAATACAACCAGCATTTATTTAATGAATACTCAGCAAACTTTCATGAAAGAAAAACTGAGTACTATGTAGGCTAAAACACTTTCTCTAATAGCTTAATCTTCAGAAAACAATATTCTAAACTATGGAAATATCAACTCAAGACAGATCAGACCCTACAATTCCTTGCAAATTTGTCTTTTACCAAGACTTCCTCTCAATTTTATGTTACCAGATACTGATCAATTTAGTAAGTTAGTCATTAAACATCTCAAAGCCCTGGTATAATAAATATAAGTCTTTTGCTTTATCTTTAACACATTTGAGAGTCCAACTGAGTAGAATGAATAAAATAGCCTGTTACTTCTTGGGTTTTATATATAAAAGATCATTTAAATATGAAAATAAAAGTTCTGATCAGATCTGCTTAGTCTGTCAATGTATTTTTAGGAATTTCCAAAACTAAGAATTCTCAGACTTATCTTATGAATGGCACAAATTATAAATGTTCATTTATTACTGTTGGCCACTATGCATAGGAGAAAGCATGGATTTTGCCAAAATGACCTCATAAAATAACAGTCAACTGAACTGAGTTAAATCTGGGGTCCAATCTAAACAGTTTTGTAAAGATAAAATGTAATTGAGGAGTGCACCTTGTAGAGATTAAAAGTTTTTTTGACTAGCAAGAAAACCACTTAATTTATCTCAAATGAAAAATTAAAAAACGGATAAATGGCATTTCAGCTTATTTTTATAGGGCTTATGAACATTCAACTGCCTCAAGATATTAGGTTGACAATACAATGATTAAAGTCCTTTAAATACAAAAATAATTACAGAAAAACTGTCATGAAATGAAAACAGTGAAACTTCATGTTTTCTAGTAAATAACATTTCTTAAACATTAAAGCAACAAAAGAGCAAATAGTTTTACAGATATCAGAAAGAACTTCTTAAAATAGTGCAAAATTAACAAAAAGACAAGATAACGAAGTTTAACTCAATTCCAGTTTTAGAAAGAAAACAGGAAAATTCTCATAACACTTACTTTGTAAATAGTGCAAAACCATCAATACAAGGCTATAGCTGCTTAAAGTACCACGACTGGCATCATTTATATCATGGTGATTTGCCCACTTCTTAATCACCAGCACTAACGGACGAACTCGATTTTCAACTGCAAGTAAAATTAAAACTTAAAAATGGTAAAAGGAGAGAACAATTTCTTTGAAAATTTAGTCAACTTCCTAACTCCCATACCCATTAAAAAAAAGGCCTCCTGTGCCCTAAACTCTGTGGTCACCATAAGTGTGTGACTTACTTCTAAACTTACCTTAGCCATCTTTTAAAAACTATTATTTACTAGAATGCATTTGGTAGTAACATACAATACAAATAAAACACATTATACCTAAACACAACTAAAGGGGTATTGCTATTTACTACAGATATTTTTTAAAAGAATAAAAGAAACACAGAAGCTGGTAATTATTTAGAAATAAACCAAAAACTTACGGTATGCATAAGTTCTGAGAAGGAATGTGTTTCTTATTCCAACAATATTGTTCACATTCAAGTCAAACTCCACACAACTATTTAAGAAAACAAAGTAAAGTAAACATTAGCTCAGGTATAAACAACCTCCCTCCCAAGTAACAACAATGACACCAATCCATGCAATGAGTTCACAAGGGCATAGCCCAGGCCATGCTTTCTAAATGAGGCACAAAAGAAGTAAGACTAAAAACATATTTAGTATGCAATTTTAATCTAATTTGGTATATATAAAAATATAAATGAAGATAATTATTAAAATATCTGTATCCTACTGATAAGACTTCAATTACTCTAAAGAAAGGAAAATTTAAAACTTGTAACTTTTACAGATGAACAAATTACAGACGAAAATCATTTCTGGGTAAGAGTCCTCTTAAGTAATTTGTAACTATGGCATTATGATTTTAAACAATAGCAATAAAGCTCCAAATACAATGCAAGTGCAAAATTAAAGAACAAAGGCTCTATCTACACAATGTTATTTCTTCTTAGAAAGGCTAGTAAATTCTAGTACTATATCAAACATAGCTAATGATATCAATGAAGAGCTGTCACACTAACATTACAGAACAGATATTTCTTTAAAAGAAAAATATGCAGTTTGCAATTTAGAAAATAGCAATTTCATACAATCTACAAAAATAATAAAATCTACATTTAAGGACTGCTTTATATAAGTTCCACTTAGATCCATAAATGATGAGATACAATTTCTTCTGAACACTTCATTTTTCTATGAAAAAAGATTGTCTAAAATACAAATCAATTTTCGTTTTATCGCTTTTAATTATAAAATTAGCAGTGCATCTTTTCAATTTCTCTTGGGGAACCAAAGAAACCTTATAATCTTTCTATTATCCTTACTTATTAATAAAAATGAAGGAATTAACACTTCAGATACAATATTTGGCTTTGAGATACTTATAACAAGTTATATTCTTTAATCAAGTTCGTTGTAGCCAGTCTGTACTTTCTCCACATAACTCAACAGAGATGAAAATATACTCACAAACTTGTTTGCAGTTAAAAATTTTTCAAAACAGTTAATTCAGAGCTTTAATGTTATCCATAGCAATTGCTTCCAATACTACTTTAAGAAATAATAAGTAACTACATATGAAAAGAACTGTACAGTAGCTGAAAACTATAAACCAAATGTTCAAACATAAAGGAATGATAAAATTAATGACAATTTACTCAACAAAATATTGGGTTTTTTTGTTTTGTTTTGTTTTGTTTTGTTTTTAGGTTTTTTGAGACAGGGTCTCACTTTTGTGGTTTAGGCTGGCCCTGAGCTCAGCCTCAAACTCACATCACAGCAATCCTCCTGCCTCTGCCTCCCAAGTGCTGGGATTACAGGCGTGAGCCACCACGCCCAGCACTGTGGTATGTGGTACTGGTTGCTGCTGGGGTGAGTCTCCACACCCAGCATTGTTATTTGGATACCTGGGATCGAACCCGGGTCATTGCACTTGCAAGACAGGTGCCGGAACAACTGAGCTAAATCCCCAGCCCTCAACAAAATATTGTATTTGTTAAAAAGACTCCATAGGAAAATATTTAATGATCAAATATTCATGGCATAATAAAATTACCTCAATTTTACTTATAAAAGCTCTTGTGCATTCATCTTCATATAGAAAGAGATTGAAAGGTTTACACCAAAATGTTTAGGAATGGAATTGTTATTGATTTTGTTTGTCAATGGCAGTGATGGTGAACCTTTCCAAGCTTTCAATGATAACAAATTGCTTGCTGCAGTGCACGTGACATAGGTTCACCACCACTGGACTTTGAGGTGTTGTTTTTTGGGGGATTTTTACAGTGCTGGGGATTAAACCCAAGGCTAGCTCTCTACCACTGAGGCACTATACTCCCAGCTCATTCATGATTTTAGAGAGAAAAATCAAAATATAGTTATATAGAATATTTAACCAAAAAGTTTATATAATAATGTTAAAAAATAAAAATTTTATGTAACTATAACTACATATACTTAAAATTATAATTAGTCACTATTATTACTTAAGTTTCTCTCCCTATATATTTTACATCCTATTGTTGGAATTGTTGAGACAGGGTCTTACTATGTAGCTTAGGATGTCCTGGAACTCTCTTATGTTTATATGAATGGAAAAAGAAGGCCTGAGCCAAGTATTAAGGTTTATTTAAAATATAAATTTTGCAGTCAGTTCTTATCATTGAAAGTAATTATGTTCCACAAAATTGCTGGAAACACTGAATAAGCAAATAATGAACCCTTGCTTCTACTGGAAATACAGCATTAAGTTTCAGCCAGCCTGGCCACCATTTCATCAATTAATTGATACATCATCTTGATTTATGCTATATTTTTGTTTTAAAACATATCATTTGATAAGCACTTATTAACAGTACATTCATAGTTATAACTCATACAAATGTTCTGTGCCTACAATCTGAAAGCTTTGATTTAAATCCTCTACAACATAAAAAATAAGGGAGAGAAAGGAGAAAGAAAGTAGGAGTAGAAAAGAAACACAAAACTTTTCCAAAAATATCTATTAAGTATATATCTAACATGTTTTCTCATAAGGTATATCACAACCTTTCCACACTTCAGAACACCAGACCACACCCCACTACGGTGCTTGAACGCTATTCTACACAAAAAAGGTACAAAAATCTACTAGACTCTAAGAATTACATTTGTTCGCAGTGTGAAAGCTGAAACAAGAAGGCAGAACGCCACCTTACTCACCCTCAGCTTAAAACATGGCAATCAGGTGATTCGAAATTTTTACTATTCGGTGCATGTCCCCGAATGATCTACCTCTAAAACATGTACAGTGTATAAATATTGATGGAGAGGGATACAATAAATTTTAAACAAACAGGCAAATTCTTAAGTAAAGAATTCATGAATAAGAAAGCTCAACTGGGTGGACATGTGTACTCATGTGTATGCACAATTTCAGTACTGCTTTTGTAAAACTGGGCTACAAAAACCTGATTTATCTTAATCATATTTTTAGAAAACAGTAACCAATCTTTAAATAACATCTAATCATTTACATTTTATATTCAAATGTTACATAAAAGATTCTAAAAGGAAACAAAACATATACATCTATATATAGAAGTGGAGAACTTGAGGGACCAGAGAAATGGGAAAAAATGAGAATTAAGTCATGTCATGTACTGGCATAAATTCTCAATGTTGACTGTGATCACAATGTGTATATAAAATCAATTTTTAATAAAGATTATAATAGCAAACTGTGAAGATATAAAGAAAAATAATAAATTTTCGAGATGGAATAAGTACATCTTGCTTTCTTATCTATTATTCTGTTACATATATCTTTTATTAAGATGAAACATAATTTGTTTAGTAACTAATAACAAATTCCTTGATATATACACACATCAAATTTATCAACTAAAACATGTTCTGGAGAATGCATCACACTTCCAAAAGTCAAGAAATCATTTAAAAATCCAAATATATATATATCTGAGATAAGATCAACATATACAGTGATGCTGCAATTTTATTTATTTTTTTTTTTTACTTTTCTTGAGATGCAGTCGCACTACCATATGTAGGACAGGCTGGTCCTGAAGTCACTATGTAAACCACGCTTGAATTTATGGTGATCTTCCTATCTCAGTCTCCCAGGCACCAGGACTACAGGCATGCACCACCACATTCAGTTATGAATGCTAAAATTTTAAGACTTTATTACAGTGTAAGATACATTATTAATCCCCCCCTTAAGACGCTTCCTGTAGCCTCAAACTGCTTCAAAAATTAGTAAGAACAATGAGATAAGTATTCCTGGAATACAGGAGAGTTTTTTGAGTGGGATAAATGGCAATGTTTCTTTTACTTTAATATTTAATTTAAAAATCACCATATTTGTCAATCATATCTAATATATATTAAGTTGGTTGGTCTCAGATACTCAAATGTCAGCAGAATACAGTTAAATGTGAAGAAGACTGCTCATACTATTTTTAAGATTTCAAAACTCAAGTGATTTCTAAAACTCAAGAAGCAATAAAGATTTGTTAACTATTTATGTCAGATGTATTTCTAAAAATAATACAAAGCAATTCATAAAAAACAGTATTCATTACTTACCTGACTTTATCCCTGAACTTTACAATTGGCACTTTTGCTCGAATCAGCTGAGGTCTCTCTATGTAGCCAGCTGCAAGATAAAAGACAACATAAATTCTGCCAGTATTTTCCAAATTTACTGTGTTCCAATGCACTTTTCCTAATACTTAGTATTTTACTAAGCTAAAACTACTTTAGCAAATTTGTTTTTGAAAAAGGAAACCAAAAAAAAGGGCATTATGAAATTCTAAATTAAGAGTACAGGAGTATCATTTAGAAAACTTTACACTAACATTACTTTCAGAAATAGGGTCTAATACTTACCAGTACACCTGTAAAGAAGTATATCAGAACAGGTGGGCAGTGTTGGTAGAACATTATACAAGTGAAAAACTAGACTAACATCAAGAGATGGCTAAATTCTCATACAGCAGAAAGAAACAGCAGACAAAGAAATGATTTTTATAGTTTTAAATATGCAAATACTTATAATGTGATATATGAAACAGGGCTACATTAAGAATGAGTTCTAAGAGCAAAAAATACATATTGTATGCTATCAAACTATGAACTAAACTTATTCTGAGTTTCAAAGAATACAAGTACACTTTAGAAGAGTAAGAAATCTAGAGAAATGTATAAAAAAGAAATAGGAAACTTTTCCAAATGAATCATTTTTTACTGTTAAAATATAGAAAGACAGAAGCAGGTTTTAAAAGACAGACCTAACTTCTTAATGTTTTTAGCTAATAAAATAAAATTTATCAAGCATCAAAAGAATTTATGTATAAGAAGTCAAGTATAATGAAAAACAAGATTAAAAGTTAACAGTTTTGCATAACAAGCACCAGTTCTGAGACCAAAAGTATGTTCCATAGACAAGTTACTACACCCAATCACTCATCTCCTTAACAGTTAAAAACAATGTCCATGCTGGGCATGGTGCCCGCATGCTTATAATCTCAGCACCTGAGCAGCTGAGGCACAAGAATCACTGCAAGTTCATGGCCAGCCTAAAGTACATAGTGCAATCCTGTCTCAAAAAATCTAAAAAAAAAAATTCAGCAGCTTTAGTCATGGCTGAGGAAAAAACTCTAAAATGAACTAGATGATGTATAAGACCCTTTCCAATTTTAACATCATATGATTCTAATATCCACTAAAAATTCATTTAAGGTTTGAGTTATACTCCCTTATTTTCCAGATGCAATAAGTTATAATCACTTTTCACTTGGCTTATCTCTCCCCAAGAACAGGTCTACATTGTTCAGGGGCAGTAGCTTAGTACTTGACTTCCTATTTCCTAGCTCAAAACCTTCCACAAGTATCTGCTCAAAAAAAGGACAAATACCTCTCCAATATCATAGAAGTCAGTATGACTTCAACTATGTTAAAAATTTTGTAGATGTTTACAATAAATTGAGATGGCCTAATATACAAATTAAAACCTGTTTAGAGTCATGCTTCCTAAAGAATAGAATCATATCTTATGGTCTAGATCAGTAATTTTGCTTTTTGTTAGAATAATACATTTGGACCTTATGTTCATTTTTTCCCCCTTGTACCAGGAAATGAACACAGAACCTTGTACTTGCCAGGCAAGCAACCTGGCCTATGTTCATATTTTTAGAACAAATAAAATGCAGTATCACTGGAAAACACATAAAACTTTCTCTCACTCACAAGAGTACCTATAGTACTTCACATATGTCACTGTGTAGGCTTTTCAGATACTTTGCACTACAGCAGTTCACTCATACCTTAGTTTCTTTCGCTAATGGAATGCATCTTTTGAGAAAAAGAAGTTTATGTGTCACTCATACATCTAGTGAAATACTGAGCAAACAATCTCAATAAAGATTACTAAATAAACGGTCATTTTTTTTTTTTTAAATATAGGGTTAAAAGGAATTTAGGTGGAAAAAGGATCCACATTATACCTGACCAGAAAATAAACAAATCTTACCAGAAAACAAAGTGAGAAACATTTTAAACAGCTATATCAGACATATGACGTGAACTTGAGACATGTCAGACTTACAAAGTCTAGTACAGAAGTGTTTATGGACTAACAGCAGAATATGCCGTGCTTCAGTCTTCTGATTTACCTGAAAAAAACACTGAAAAGTTAAAGAAAGTCACTTTTCATTATCTTACTTAGCTTAGTGATACACTTTCTTTAATGTATCTCAACAAAAAAGAAAACACACAAAGTATACTTTTCTTTGGACTTATTTTCAGTATATATCAAATTACATTACAGAAAAAGCCAACTTTTAATTTCTAAATTTCACACTCATATTTCTAAATTTCAGATTTTAAATTCAAAAGATTGATAAAAAATTCTCAAAGTCACATTTTTCCATTTAAACATGCAGAATTTATCTTCCTTCAAAAATAATAAACAGACTAAAATTTTCTCAGTAAGTTTTATTCCTTATTTACACTATGAGTTGTTTTGGGTTTTCAGGTTTGCTGGGTTTTTTGGTTTTGTGATCAAAACAAGATCTTGCTATGTTGTTTAAGCTGGCCTTGAACTAACTATATAGTCCAGGCTGGCCTTCAACTCATAGCGATCTTCCTGCCTTAGTCTTCCAAGTGCTTGAATTACAGGCATGTGCCACTCTACCTGACTCTTGTGAGCTTCATTTGAGTATATAAGATATAAAAAGATGATTCTGACACATGATTAAGACTGGAAGATCAACTTGAGTACAGTCTAACTGCAAGAGTATGTGTTAACTGTAACTCTTATAACCTCCATTATGTTTATAATTTAACACCTCCCCCCTTCTATTATATGGTTTCAAAGCACAAAAATATACCAGTTTCTTTGCTGGAATAAATCTGTTTCTCATTTGCAGTAACTAAAAGTCATTTTCGTTAATGGAATAACATGAATAGTAAAAGTATACATTGACTTCAGTAGTTTTATTTTTTTAAAGATGTAGAATACAGGATATTAAAATTGTACTGATCTTAATTTAAGCTTTGGTAATTCACAGGAAACCTCAACCCTTAAAGAGGCTGTTTCTTGTCAGCTTAATAAATACCAATGGTGATACTGAAGTATACACAAGAGACTGGCTAAGAGGAATTTCAAATTAATGTGACACCATATAACACTTTGATTGTTAAATAAAACTAAAACCAAAATGTTTCAAAAATACATTAAATTTTATAAATCATGATAGTCTTACTTTAAATTTCAGTGAAATATTTCTGTCTTCCCAAAATAAAACCTCCAAACCCCACATCGTTCGAAAAGGAAAAAACAAAATGAATAAAAATAGACACTGAAAATTCAAATGGAAAGGAAATATATCAAATGGATAATGTTGCCACATGTTCTTGTCTGCATCCTGATAAATTTATCCAATCCACTGACATTTCAATCAGAAATTCTTTAAATTACAATCAGATTACAATCTGATTACAATCAGAATTCTTTAAAAACACAACTCAGACCTAAAGTAATGTTAGAGTTTCTGTTATGTACATTGTGCACTCATCCCTGTAAATGAGGTCCAGAATGTATGATAGATATTGTGAAATAGAAAGAAAATGTTCAAAGGGAAAAAGGCGGGGTGGGGGAAAATAAAGAGAAAGAAAAAAACTCGATAGTAAAAACAAAAAATGGAAACAAAGTTTATGTATATAGGGGGTGGAGGGTAGGGAAAGCAAGGGAAAGGAGAAAGAGGAAAAATGAAAATCAAGATATGTCACATACAGGTACAAATTTTTAACGTTGAATGTAATCATAATGTATATGTAACATGTATTAATAAAATCAATTTTAAAAACTGGCATCAAAGACAAGGGGGTGATTTAGGCTATTATTAAATATTAATAAAAAACAACTGAATCCCTTTATAGTTCTGGAAGAAAAATATTCTGAGGGTGAGGGAAGTTTTATAACAGCGTTTGATTAAAATCCTATCATTATTCACTAACTTATATGATAACAGTTGTCTTTTAAAGGCCAAACTTGATTATGTATCACCTTTATTCTGATTTCTCACATTGGATGCTATGCAGACTTAGGCGCTCTTTCCATTCCTTTTTGGAAACTTATGGCAACATTATTGACTGGAAGCAGATAGGCACAGGGAAAAAAATTGGAAAAGCAGTATTTTTTGA
>PVIR01007017.1:0-62346 GCA_004026965.1 Petromus typicus
CATGTTATTTTCATATGGTTCACAATTTGAAAAATAATAAACTGATATCACCACATTGTGCCACTGGGTATTTCTAGGACTACTAACACAGTAGACGGGTCAGCACCCAGAAATGTGCATGTGTGTAATCCAGCCCCAGACACCCCAGGCCCCGGCAGATCACATGAAGGAGAGAAACAGGAGGGTAGACACCAAAGGGAGGGGTGGGGACTCCAACAAACGAGATTGCACAGGCGGAGAAGGACGCAGCCTTAGCCTGGTCCCTGTCTCTTGCTGCTGAGCAGCAGTGTTAGACTAGTAGGGACAGAGACTTATACTTCGGAGTTGTCATTTGTGTTGCTGTTTGAGGAGAACCCTCTCCTCATGTAAGTACTCTCACTGATCATATGAGGTAGTGTGAGGTTTTTAAACTTGAGATCTTGACCTAAAGAAATTTAAATGCAGTGACCACACAACACATCTGCAGCTCACACTTTATCTGCTGGCCTCCACTTCTGGCACAACATTTGGCTCCTGCCAGACCTCACCAGCCCTCAGTGAAATCACTTTATGTAATAACCAGATCTCGCCAGCTCAGATGTCTTTCCCACAGCATGAGAGCAGAACCTCACTCTCTGCCTCTTGCTCAGGAACATCTTGTGGCCCTGTCCTGAGCAACTCAATGTCCCAGCTCCACAGAGAGGGATGCTCTTGGCGGGGCCGGGCCCCCAGCCTGGCTGCTGACACTCATTCTTCTCTTCCTCGGAAAAGGGTCGCTCTTGCCTGTGTTCTCTCCCACTGGATGAAAAGACCCTACATTTAGTTGGCTGAGATATTTCAGTTGTAAAATTTTCTCCTCTTTCTTTGTTGCCACCTAATCTCTCCTTTCTTCCTGAAACACATACTGGCTTCCAGGTTGGTTGGCAGTGAGACCAGCTTGAGTACCACAGACTCAGTAACCAGCACTTCCCTAAGCCTCGTGGTCTCTGTCAGTCCCTGCTCTATCCAGTCTTCCTTGCACTTGTCCCTCCCAAGCCACTAAGGCTTTTATTACCTCCAGAAAAATCCTCCAGCCCCACCCCTAGCCCCTCAAATTGGATCTGTGATATACACAGGAAAACTATCTAAATGTCAGTTTGGGATATTGTTAGAATTCTTTCCAGGAACCATCTTAGGAAAATCCCTTGTAAATCAAGTAGCCCGGGTTGGGGACAACTACAAAGAATCCTCCAGTCTTACCCACTCATCTCCTCCGAGATTTACCCTGGACACCTTGTTGCAGTACATTTGTTCTAATCATAAGAGCTGCACATAAATTTAAGAGATAAAAGTTCCTTGAGTGATTTAAAACCAACTGTATTTTGCATTCATTATAGAAGCATCTTTTTTACAGTTGTATAGCTCACTCAGCATCTGTTTTACTGCCACTCCAAGGGTATATTCGGGCAGGTACTTGGTGGGGATGCAGCCATGAATTATGACAACAGCTGTGTGGTAAAAAGAGCTATTTCATAATCTACTTTATAACCTGGTTTTCAGAATGCGATTTTGCAGAAAGTGGAGATTATGTCAGTAAACAAGTAAAAAGCATGATCTAAATGGTAGACACGGGGCTGCTTTTAGATGATGTCAAGAATTGTTGTACAGAGTTTCTCCTCTGATAATTGCGGAATTAAGATGTCTTTCACAAATTCTGCTGCAAAAGGAATTATCGGTCATTTAAATCAGCTTGTGTATTGTTATGATTTGGGTCTCAAACATCTCCCAAAAGTCTCATGAGCTTAGGGAAGTGTCTAGAGAAGTGATTGGATGAGGAGAGACATAACTTCATTGATGGGTCATTCTGTTGACGAGCTCCTAGCTGAAGGGCCTCACTGGAGGAAGTAGGTCACTGGGTGTGGCCTTTGAGAGTGTATTGTATCTCCAGTTGGCTCTTTCTCCTCTTCTGGTCTGCTGTGAAGTGAGCAGCTTTCTCACATCACCTCATGGTTTTCTAAGGTAATGGGCCCACATTTCAGGTCCTACAGTTGTTTTCTCAAGAGACACTGTCTGTGGGCCGAAGAAGTAGGTCACAGTGTTGACACATAATCCCAAATTGTGGAATCTCTGATTTATATATTTGGAAAGTGTTCCTAAATGTCAGACAGAGACTCCAGAGTTCATATTTCACTAATCCAGGGGGAATCTGGAACCCAAAGAGGTTAGCAACTGGCCAAGATGATGAAAGTGTCCAGTAGATCTGAGGTTCCACATATCTCAACAAGACTTAGTGTCCTCACCACACATCATTTCACAAGCAGCAAACTTTGGCTTTGATTACATAAAATAAGCTCAGCTTTGGGAATGATTTTTATTACTAAATCACTAGCAAGACAGCCAGTAGTCATTGTGAAAACCTAACTCAATCCTTGTAGAGCAATTTAATTTGCTAGGTTTGTCATTTTGTTTTGCAGACTTCTGAGTAGAAGTTTTATGTCTAGGGACCTGTCCCGGGCTGTGGATCCCTTAAGACAGGTGACCTAGGAAATATACAAGGTTCAGATGTGGTCAGTTCACAAAGCCTCTGGAGCATCAAGAGTGAATGGAGGGGCCAGTTCCCCCTTCTCCAGTCTGCCCTTTTGTGACCCTCCCTTCTTGGACTCCTTTGATGTTCATGATTATACCTAGATGAAAATGCTTGGCAGGAATGATTACACCATAATTTGCTATAACTACATTTTATAAGGCCCCTTGTCCAAGTGACTATGCAAAAACAATGTCATGGTTATTGCCCAAGCTCCATGTCTGCAGGAAGGGAAAAAGCTGAGAAGACAGAAGACTCATATAAACAGATTACAGGATAGGATATACTGGAATGGAAAAGGAAAGTAGAAGGTACTTTCTAGGAGGGGCACTGCTAGAGTAAACAAAGCTACTAACTGTGGTATGCAGCTGTATATTTGCAAACAAGAAAAATAGGTAGGGTGGTTACTGTGGACTCATGCCAGGTGTATAAGCAATCTGTGCCCACAGGAAGGGAACAGCCTGGATGGCCTTTTCTCTCCACCTGCCTCCCCCATTTACTTCTGAGCCTTCAGGTAGACCTGTGAGGGCAGAGTGTCACTGCTGTTTCTAAGGCTATGACCTGGAGGAGCAAGGAGCATGTTTATTTCCCAAAGTACATTTTTACAGCAGCGAGTTGGCACAAGGATTGCAAAGATTCTAAAAACACTTTGGTGGAAACATTAGGAAAGGAAAATCTTGAGACAAGGAGAAGGTAACCAAGGCCCAGTGCCATTTTTACTGTTCCACAGTCTCCACAAAAAACTGATAGTCCATCTCACATAATTAAGGACCCTTCCTCAGAGGGGTGATTTCTCTTGTGTGTTCATAGATAGGGCCTTAAAGAGCTTCAGCCCAATGTGAGAAGGTTCTTTAAGGACAAGAACTGCCTCGCCTCTGGGTGGGCTGGTTTATCTGGCCAGGGGTGTATTGCTCAGTAATCAACAGAGAGTAATCCAAGCAGAGAGAGGACATGCTTCCTGAGAGGTCATAAGCCGATGAGGACAATGTCAGCCAGCCAGTGAACAGTCAGAGTAGAACAGCCCCAGCCTCTTTCCAGCGGTGATAAGTTGTGATCATAGGACGTTAGTTCCTCTGTTCGTCTGTGAGAAAATAAGCTCCACAGAGGCAGGAATTTTTACTGCTTTATTCTTTGCTAGGTCTTTGGTGCTTGAGATACTCACTATACATGGCAGTGGCTCGATAATATTGAGTGAATTAATATATCAGTCAAAGCAAATGTGAAATATGTTTCTGGCTTGAAATAGGCTCCAGCTGATCTGCCTCAGAGCAACCATAAATCACAATGGGGCTAGAATTTGGCAGTCTGTCTCCAAATAAAAAGCCAGGGTCACTGTTCAGAAGAAACGTGCAAAGTCAAACTGCTGTCTGCTTTGAAGACCAAAGATTCTGCAGTTAGCAAGAAGCTGTGTCAGCCTGACACAGAGAAGGCCCTGAATTAGCTCAGCTGTTGCACGCGGTGTTTTTAACCAAGACTCTCCCATTAAAGGGGTAAGCAGGCAAGCCAGAGGGGATGTACCACAGAAAGACATCAACAGATGAAGCCTTAGCCTCTAGTCTCTGGGGCAATCCCCAGGGATGCTGGAGGGACTAAGGGACAACATGGGGTAAAGGTGAAGGGAGCCGGAGAGGGCTGGGATCACAGAGCAGCCGTGCGGGGTGGACCCGCTCCTGACCACTGGACCCTAATCAGCAGGGGAGTGAGGGCACTCCCACGTCCCTGTCTTCTTACCTCATGACATTGGTGCCTTCCATTGGCTGCACCTACCTGGATACCAGCCAGCCCAGGAACAGGGTATGCACACCTGGGCACAAAACAGGACTCAGGGAGGTGGGGGTGGGAACGGGATACAAGGAATACCCCTTCAAGGAAGATGCTTTTCCCTCATATTCTAATTCCACAAATAGTATGCATCCAATGAAGAAAATTGAGAGACATCATCAAAGTGGTTAGTAAAGACACTCGCCTAGGACCCCACCTCTGCAACGGCTGGTATGCATAGTTTGGTTTTTTGTCCTTGTTTTTCTCTTTCCTTACATACTTTTACAGCATTTGATCATTTTTATTTAGGATAAACCAAAATAAACTTGGTTACACTTGTTTCATGACCTAATTAGGGTAAACCTGCAGGGGAACAGAGAGCTCCTTCTCCTGCCCTTTGTTCTGTTAGTATAAACAAGTTACTTCACGTACCTCTGTGGGAACTGGGAATTAGGCAAGCACTTAGACTCACAAAAACTTGCAGCAAGTTTGGCTGTCAGCGTGGATACCAACTAATTAAACATCAGATGAAAGATGAGTCCAGCTGGGCTCACTCTCTGAGCCTGCAATGGGAACTACAGCGGCAGGCAAGCTAAGCTGAGCTTGGTCTTCACTTTTCAATGGAACATTTTTGTCCACTGACAGGCAATTCGAGAAGACAGGTTAGAAACATCGGGCACTGTCGTTGGGAGCTTGTATCTGAGACATCCCTCACTGTTAAGTAACACTGGTCACACATCTCACTTTTTGGCTGAGGCTTGTCCACTCTTGTGTGGCAGGGACTCAAAGAAGGCAAAGCACATGTGCACTAACTACCCAGCGTGAAATCTGAGACTCGGTGGGTCTTGGTTAGCGAGGCTGCGTGGGGTACTCTGGTAGTCACAAGTCGAGAGAAGAGGTAGAGGAACACGGCTCCTCCGCTTGTGGCTGTGTTTGCCACAGTTCAGAAAGCAGAGATCGGTGCCCAGGGCAACGGGGAGGCATTTGTAATCATAGACTGGGGTCAGCAGCCTTTGGAGCAGCAGTCCACAGATGAAACTGCTTAACTGTGTTTCATCGTGAAGAGACAAAATATAATCAGCGTGGCAGATGACACGGTCTCAGCTAGCACTGTGCACCGATCTCAGTGAAACAGTCCTATTTCCCATTCCCTTACATGAGAACATCACAGCAGGAAGAATTCAGTTTGTTTCGCTATGTTAGGACGTGATCACAAACGTGTGTGTGTGTGTGCATGTTGTGTCTGTTGCATGTGGTGTTTTTAACTGACTTATCTTATTAGGCGTTCCTGTGGCTGCTTCTTTTCTTGGTTGTGTTAAAACTGGTTGTGTTTCCAGACATATAATTATTCACAAGTTAATTACTTTTTTGCTTATTATTTCTGCTAAATTGCTTCTATGTCCTTTTCTCAGATTATTTTCATTGTTTTGTTGTTTGAAACATCATGTGTACTGTTTATCACAGGAAGTTGTCATGAATAAATAATTTTGCATATAATTGCAGGAAGCACTGACTTTTGAACTGAAATGTGAAGTTGTGTGCAGTGCAACTGAGGCTGAAGGGATATGCTCTCTCTGCACTGTGCTTTACCACCACCATGAATGACAAAAACAAGCCATTTTATGTTTTCATTTAGCGCAAAAAGTCAGATTTCCCCAGGGTTTTGTGCATTGTATCGGCTAAAACTACAGTAGTTGAATGCAATAATAGCATTTTCCCTTTTTTATTAAAAGTGCTCAAAGTTGTTTTTTAGTAGTTTTCAGAAATAATTAGAAACATTTTATGTAAAAAGTTGTTGAGAGAATTGTCACCTCAAATCACTTAGGAGTAACTTCTGCCTTCATAGAGTGGAACCTACCTTTGGTGTCGTACAACTTCCCACCGGAACAGGATGGTGCCTGGGACACAGCACAGGAAGCCAAAGGAATACAAGCTCCACCCCTACCTCCCACTTCCATCCTAGAAACTAGGTTAAGTTGTCAACCACAGTGACACTAACAGTAGCTTTGGGAGGGGGGAAGAAGGAAGATCGCAATGGCTCTGAAACATGGTCATTCTTCCAGGGAGCTTCAAAACTGCTTTAGAAACTGTAATTGGCATGAAGCAGCGTGTTAGTGTCTCCCAGCACTGCTGCCCATGAGATTCGCCACTGAAGCCACAACCAGTGGGCCAGCAGAGGGTGGGGGCAGCTGCGGTTCAGACCAGCGTCCTCCCCTTCACTCCTCTGCACACAGGGAGCTGTGTGACAAAAGAGGGGAGAGGGGATGAAATAGGGGTTGTCTCCCCTGTCAGGATGTGACAACGGTAATTACTCTGGAACTGCAAGAGATTCTTATTTTAATTTGCATTTTGGAAAACATTGCTCCACATATTTCTACAGAGCACCCAGTCCCTTCTCCAAGTTCAAGTACCACATTTTTTTAGAGTGTTCTCCAAAGTATAGATTGTGGTGAATGCCTTTAGTTATGAATGGATTAGATGTGTGTTTATCTGCCAGGGAAATATGTGTCTGGAAGCAAACTGCATTCTTCCAGGATAATTGGTTCATCGTGCTGAGCACAGTGAGTGCTCTAATGGTGTCCTTCAAGATGGGACCCATTGATCACGGAAAGCGGAGGCTTTTTGTAACATTTGCCTGCTTGCTATCTTAAAGTTGTGAAGTTCAGAAATAACTAAGACTAGATTTCATTGTCTCAGAAATAAAGACCAAATATCCTAATAAAAGAGCAGAGTACAAAATAGAGTTCATGATTGTCCCAGAAGCAGAGAAACAAACCCTTGAAGAAGCCCCAAAACACAGCAAGATGTCAGAGCCCCAGAACACAGCTTTCAAGGCCGCCCCGCCCACCCTTCGGCTGACTGGTAGGTGCAGGAGGCAGAGATTAAATTATAACTTGACTATAGGGGAAGGGTGGGCTATGAACATCAGTGTGTTGAAAAACAAAAGGCGTGGGCCAAGGATTTAGCTCAGTGATTCTGGCGCCTGTCTTGCAAGTGCAAGGACCCGGGTTCGATCTCCAACAGCCACATACAATAGGTGTGGAGACTCACGCCCAGCAGCAACCAGTGTCACATACCACAGTGCCAGGTGTGGTTGCTCACACCTGTAATCCCAGCACTCAGGAGGCAGAGGCAGAAGGATTGCTGTGATGTGAGTTGGAGGCTGAGCTCAGGGCCAGCCTGAACTACAAAGCGAGAACCTGTCTCAAAAAAAAAAAAAGAAGAAAAACAATAGACTTTGTGTGTTTGTTAAAAGTCTTAGGACCATGCCTTTGGACTGCTGACATTTATATTATCAGTTGGAAGACTTGAGTACTGGTAGCTAGTACTTGTAGTTTGGTTTCTGTTGGTAGATTCAGTGCTCCAGGACCAACGCAAAAAAAAAAAAGACTTTTCATGTAATCTTTCTCCTACTTGGTGCTTATGTCTGCCTTCGACTCTGTCCTTTGCCAAAAGTATATACTTTTTCAATTTGTAAAAGCAAACTCAATCACCATTAAAATTAGATCACCTTTAAAAATGGAAAGAATAGCACCAGATTAGACCTCCTTATTTGTGATCGAGCATACAGATTGGTTCATACAACAGTAGCAAGGCAGAATTTGCAGCTGGTGATGTTTTCTGGGTTCAGAGCAGGTAGAGTGTGTATGGATTTTTCATAAATAACTGCAGTGCGGGTCAGAGGACATCACCGCTCACTTTCAGGAGGAAGGTCAGTGTGTCCTTCCAAGGCCTCTAGTGAGGATGTGTGGTGCTTCGGGGCATGCAGTTGTTCTAAATGTTTGCCAAATTTACTCTGTGATAAACTATTAGAAAATATAATACTATGCCTTTTTTTCACTGAAAAAGTTGTGATAGACTAAAAATACCTTAAAACTATTTTGTTCATTTACTATACATCAGATAATAGTTGATTCTGTCATTTGTTTTGGTTCTATCATTTGTCACAGTGGCAGTATCTTAACTCACAAGACAGATAGGGTTCTCAGATATACACTTCCCCAACCTTTAAATTGCTATGTTCCAGCCAACAAGTGGCTCACCCCTGTAACCCTAGCACCCCAGCGGGCTGAGGCAGTAAAATCACAAGTTCAAGTCCCGCCTGAGCAACTTAGCAGATCCTTTCTCAAAATATAAAGTAAAAGAACCAGAGATACACTTCAGTGTAAAGGCCCTGGGTTCAATCCCCAGTAATACCCACAAAGAAAGGTAAGTGTAAACATGATATGTGCTTTGAAATGTCCCCTGTGACTTCTAGCACCTTTGTGTCTGAAACCATAATTTTCGAGATCTGCCACAGCCAGTATTGATTATGTGAAGCAAATCTCTTGAGATGCCAAATCTATGCATGCCTTTGCCCTTCCTGCTCTCTCTAAGCTGACCTTCCCCTTCATTGAGAAGCTTCTTGGAGCTGTTGCCTGGCTGCAGAATCAGCAGTCTCCTTTGGGTTGGGCCCTACGAAGTCCTTGCAACTGTGCCACCTCTTCTTCCTCCTTCCCAGTCCTACTTACCAGGCAAACCTGCTGCGGTCTCATTCCTAAAATGCCTGCATAGTTCCTTGGAAGGATGGGCAGGCTAATTCATGGTAGGCTGGCAGCGATTCCACAACCCTCTCTGGGGGATTTCTGAGTTTTAACTGGTGACTTTTACCTTACACCAAAAAGTAGTTGGTTTCTGATGCAGATTGACTATCCCTAATCTGAAATCCAGCATGGGAGATGTCCCAGAATCTGAACCAGTTTGAGTGCTGACAGGATGCTAGAAGTGGAAAATTCCAGGCCATGAAAATTTCTTTCATGTATAAAATTATTACAAATATTATGTAAAGTTAACTTCAGACTATGGACATAGGTAAAGGTGAAACATAAACTATCTTATGTATATACAAGTGTTCCCAAATTTAAAATTTAAAAAAAAAATCTAACTCTGAAACCTTGGTCCAAAACATTTTGGATAAGGGACACTCAACATGTAGCAGGAGTCCAGGCCCTCTGGCAAGCTTCTAGGGAGAGTTTTTGTTTCCTGATGCAGGGACTTTCTAACTGTCCTCCGGTTAGGCCCCACGCTGGCCTGCACTGTCCTTGCTAGATGGTTTGTGCTTTTGCTCTACCTACTGTCCGGAGTGAGCTGCCACTCTCCAAGTGGGGGCACTGGAAAAAGAACTCCTACTTCCTGATCATGTAACCAGTGCTGGGAGGGAATTAAAGAGCTGCTTTCCAATCCCCTAACAAGACCTCCAGTACATTTGCCTGTGGCCAGACTTACTATCATTTAGAAGGAGATTTTGCCGAGCAGAACCATTCTCTTTACCCAGTGTTAACATCAGCAAATAGATTACTCTGAGATGTGGTATGGATACCTTGAAGGCTGCTCAAGAAATGTTTTCTATAGTCCTTCCTTTCTTCCTCGTGTGTGTGTTTGCCTGTGTCTGTGTGTGTCTATACATCTGTGTTAGTTATCTCTACACTCTTCATTTGTGAACTCATTTTGTATATCCATGGTACTGAGTAAATAGAAAGCCAAAAAGTGTGTGTGCGCCCCTTGCTCTGAAAAACCTTATAATTTAGAAACCTAGATTCCAACACCTTCACTGCTGGTGATTTCTGGATGTTGGTTTCAGGGTAGATGGTTTCAGTTATGTGCAAGTGACCAGGGAGGTCTCTACTCACACATGTTGATGTAACCGAAGCAAGAATACGCGACAAACTGAGCTGCAACTGCCTCCTGGGACCAGGAGGTCCCTTCAGAGCTGTCTTTCAGGATCACCACTTCCCCTGTGCAGAGGTTAGCAAACTGCCCACCACCCGTCCCAAAGCAGCTTTGCTGTTTTGGTTTCTGTGTAAGATACACAGCACCTCTTAGAAGTGGCTTTTTAAAATCATTATTTTAGCAAAAAAAAAAAGTTGGACAATAACATTTTGTCAGATAAGATAACTTGATATCTGAGGCTGGACTGAAAAATAAATGATCCAAAAAGCCAGGAAACTATATTCAGCACCATCCAGGAGTTTGGATCTTCATGTCTTCCAGGGTAGGAAGGTCCCCTGGTCCTTGCAGCTGACAATCTAGAGTAGGAAAGTACAGCTCAAAGATAATTAAATAGCAGACTGGGCCATATTTACTCCTAAGGTAATAAGCAGCTGTTTAACAAATGGACAGAGAGGAGGACAGAGTTGGAGATGGGACTGTGCGAGCTTGGAGCTGACTGAGCTAAGCAGAAAGGAGAGCGCAGCTTGGGCGCTGTGTATCACACGGACATCGACCCCAGGGACAGGGTGAAGTTGGGACAGTCTGCATGGCCCAGGGAGGACCCTCTCTCTCTCAGCGGCCTTCCAGGGTCGGCATTCCAGTTTCTGTCAAGCTGGTGAATCCCGTTGGAGGAAAGCATTGCAAGTGGCCCTGAACTACCCATCTGATGTACTGCATCTGAGGGCCTGGTTGCAGGAGCGCTCTGTCCATTCAGTCTTATTGGAAAAGAAATAGGCCTTCAAGCAAATTATCCTATTATGTTGTTAGTCCAAAATCACTTACTAGGCATCGTGGAAATAGCTATATTAGAGATGATCTGTTAATGCTGTTTTCTATAACCACAAGTGAACGCTCTAAAGGGAACTTCTACGTAAAGGATTTTAATCCTTTGAAATAGTTTTTTAGGTGTCTCTACATGGATAAAATCCTCATTTTGAATTTCATTTGTGGTACAGGGATATCCTGTACTTTTGAGGACCTTCATCTAAGAAATTCAGTATCTTTTTCAAATAGGAACCTTTGAATATTTAGACAGAAATAGACACAGTGTTTCAAAAGAGGACAAATGGCCTTAGGGAAGTCAAAAGCCCAAATAATTTGGAGTCTGGGAATTACATTATTCTGTCTTTACTGTTTACCATCTATAAACTATAGATGCCTGAGTACTGCTGGGCAGAGTGGCTTCCACCCGTGACCCCAGCACTCTGGGAGACCAAGACAAAAGGACCCAAATTCAGGCCCAGCCCAGGCAACTTCTCCAGACCCTCTCTCAAAATATTTTTTAAAAATAATCATAGAATATAACTGCTTTTTGAAGAAATCTTATAAGTTTTGATTTGAATATTTGCCTTTAAAACTGTGTTTTGAAGAGTCAAACTTAAACATATTCTTGTGTAACTTTGCTCCCTTAAAACTGTCCTGTCCTGTTAATATAAATTCATTTCTCCACGCTGCCCTCTCCTTGATGTGACTCACTCTCACCCCGCCTCAAACCTCCCTTTGAAACTTATGTTAAGGATGTGCCCATTTAAGTTGAAAGGTTCTCGTACTTAAGGAAGTGAACTCGCAAATATCCCAGCTCCCAAGATCTGGGTTATTTTAATGTGGAGTTTAACGAGTCGCGCAGCCGGAGCCAGGAAGGTGAAGCCCGAGCAGCTTTAGGCGAGTGTGGGCTGTATTTGATGTTCACAAAAGAATGGAAGTTGGAGGGTGTTGCTCAGTGAAGTGTGCATTTGCGAGTTACCCACAGTGGTGTCTATTGTCCTGTTTCCCAACTGAATGATGTCATGTTTCATTTAAAGCTCTCCGTGATGCTGAAGTCTGTGGTCTGCACACAAGGGGGAAAAAGGTAGGGGGGAAAGTTGCAAATCAGGTTTTCGGAAAGCCTTTGTGTGTTGGGGTTGAGAGATAAAAGCTGACTCATGCAATATTTCCACGGAGGGCGCTGCACAGACTGGTAAAGCGTCTCGTTTTACCTGACTGAGCACCAGTGAGGTCACCGCATCAGCTGGAGGCAGACGATGTGTTGTCGCGGGAATGGAGCACAGGTAGGTGCCAGTGGGAAAGTTCGCAGGCAGCAGATGCTGCCGGGTCCAACTGGCTGGTCCCTGGGGAGCAGCCAGAGCCGCAGCAGTGAGAGGCGGCCGCAGGGGCTTCTTAGAGTCAGACTCGACCAGTGCAGCGCCCGCGCTCCGCCGCAGAGGCACCAGAGTCCCTCTCAATGGAACTAGCTCCCCGACATCTGCACTGCAGATGGTTTTAATGGTTTTTAAATGGTTTAAATGGTTTTTTAAATGGTTTTTGTCTTATTTGCGTTTGGTTTGGTTTGGCTTGGATCTGAAAGAGGTTGAATAACTATAGAACTGATGTTCATAACTCTGGGGATTAATCCAAGATTCTAGGTGGTCAGGCACAGGACGCTTAACAGTTCAGCGTGCTTTCTTTTTGAGATTCATGGAAGCTGAGCCAGAGGACAAAATAGAAGTTTGCCAATGTTATGCGTAGCAATAAAACTCAGTCTGAGTATAGTGGCAACCCAAGTTGACTGAGTAAATGCAGGTTCTATTTTGCGCATTCATTGGCAGGAAAGACTTGTTAGAAGTAATCGCTGGGGAAAAGTGGGCATGGACTGTATTGGAAGCTGTTTATTGCAACCTGATTTTATTTTGTTTTATTAACTATTTGAATTTAGTGATACTGACCTTTTGAAAAAAAGATGTATATATCGGGTGTTGCTTTGTTTTATATGTAT
Organism: Petromus typicus; assembly: GCA_004026965.1. Lineage (NCBI taxonomy): Eukaryota > Metazoa > Chordata > Mammalia > Rodentia > Petromuridae > Petromus > Petromus typicus. The sequence goes on from PVIR01007017.1 coordinate 12,804, forward strand.
TCTTTTATTTACTGCTTTTCAGTATATAGTCATATACTGAATATAAAAGTCAACTATTTTCCTTTGAACTATTTAAATATCTGGTACAAATGGAGGTGAATTTAGTCTCTTTAAACAACTTGCAGATTATAAAAGCCACACATTTATTAAAAAAAGAAAAGATATATTTAACAGTAGCACAGGGAAAATATTATTTAGTCTACTTGATAAAGTGAATGTTAATATTTGATTGTGTATCTTTTCAACCCTTTTCTAGTGTGGATAATACAAAGGCAGTATCTGAAATTCAAACTTGGGAGCACTCCAACCACACATTTTACTTAACTATTATTCAGACTTTTTCCTGTGCCTTTAAGGACTGATGAGAACATGGCATTTAATAGTTTTACATTGTGCCTCCTAAAAGGATTTATTTACTCTGATCTCTACTGTTAAACACTTCAGTTTCTCTTCCTTCTCCTTTTACTTGAAAAAAATGTATAATGTACTTTGCCGACAGATTTATTTACTCAGAGTGCTATTGTTAGTCACTTGGAATTCTTCTCTTCTTCTTCCTCCTTTTTCTTTAAGAAAATGTTATTTTGTTTAATGCCTCCCTCCCAACTGTGCAGAAGTGTTTTTGGAACAGAGTGTGTTCAATACAGATGGAGCTTGTGTATGTAACTATCATTGTTTAGTCACTGCCTTGAGACCATTCTCATACTAGCAGGAAGGTGCTATTCAAAGTAAAGCTAGAACACAGATTATTGTTTAATGTAAATTTAAAACAGAGGCATTTTTTAGCCTTTGGCAAAGTCAGCGATGTATTTCATCATCCATGGCTTGACATTAATAGGATGTAGAAGAAAATTGCTAGTGTGCAGTTACTACTTATGCCACGACTCCAGCCAGGAGCAGGCTGCGAGGTTGTGGCAGCCATTGATCTTGCCGGGGATTCAGAGTCGTGGGAGGATGGATGGGACCTGGTGAAGTGATCTAGTCCAGCTGCCTCACTCACTGACGGAAACCGAAGCTCACCACCCAGCTTGACAGTGACAACCAGGGCAGACATGCAAACGCTGTGAGAGGAAGGGAGTGTTATGTCATAATGTAATGTCTGTGCTTTGAGGTCTGTCCATACACAGTGCTGGGGACACCTTCAGGTACATGCACACATAACGCAGCTCCTGTGGGTACCAAATGCTTTAGACAAGCATCTCATGTTGAATTCTTTATTTCCTGATCTCTAAGTTTCTTTTCTGTTCCGTTACACCTCCAAGCCCACATACAAGGAATGCTGGTCTAGAAATCAGAAGCCACGGTCTGACTCACATGTCAGCTTTAGTACTGTGTATCTAACCTGTTTCTTTTTTCTATCAATAAAATTTTTAAATGTAGTGAAACACATGAAAGAACTTTGCAATTGCTGTAGAGGCATAAGGATAATTTTAATTAGAGCATTTATATTTTGGAAGACTAATCTGTTAATACACACTGTTTGGGTTAATGAGTCAGCCCAAATCTCAGTGACTTAAAACAGCAAGAGTCATTTCTAAGCTGTGAGTCAGGAAATCAGGCGAGTTCTGCTAGGCAGTCTCTGTCATACGGGTGCAGGTGGATCTGGCAGGCTTCTCATTCACATGGCTGGTGCCTGGGCGGGAAATACTACAGCAGCAGAGTTCAGGATGGCTGAGGTCCATGAGCATCTCTGCCTAGCAGCGTGTTTCACCACGTGCTTCCTCCAGTACGCAGCTTCAGGAAGCCCATCTATCCATGTGCAGTGACTGGGAGCATGTCCAGCCGCAGGGTTCCCTCTGTCTTTCTGCTCTGCCATGCTCAAGTGTAGTGGTGTCATACTTATGGTGAGGTAGGAGATGAAGGCATGACTATCTGAGCTTCAGTGTGAAAAGAATGTAGAGGAAAGGTACCTTGTAAGGTACCTTAGAGGGTATGTATCGCTTCCACTGGTGGCAGTATGACCACATGGCCCTGTCTATGGCAAAAGAGGCTGAAAATGTGCTCAGCTGAAACTATTCACTACAGAAAAACAGGAGTGGATTTGGTGGGTATCTAGTCACCCCTGTAAATGTGGCAGTACACTGGAGAGTTTAGAGTGCCCCAGCATATCCCATTATCTCCCATATTGAGTCACACAGAAATACCATCTCTCAAAGGTAAAAACAGCTCATTTGCTTAAAAGGAAACAGAGCAATTCTCTTTGGTCCCCTTTCAACCAGACCGACTGGAGTCACCTCTTAGCTAAGACAACATATCTACATTAGCTGTGTTAACCTCACTCAGCTGAGCTCGGCATTATACCTGCTCGTTTCTATTGGCTAGGGTCTTAGTCCATTCAGGATACTATAATGAAATATCTTAGACTGGATCCTTAAGATGATACAGCTGGCAAATCAAAGATCAAGACTCCAGCAGATTCTGTGGCTCATGAGTTCTTGTTCTTCTTGGGTTTCCTTGCATGGCAGAAAAGGGTAACAAGTTCCCTTTGGCCTCTTGAGACAGGCACCAGTCCCATTCAGGAGAGTAGGACCCGAGGACCCCCAGTCTCTGTTCCCATCAACTTGATAATTCAGCTTCAACATGGAAATCTGACGTTCAGACTATAGTCACTAGCACAGGAAAAAACCAGGAAACTGTACAGGTATTAATGTTGGATTTTACAGCCTGAAGGAATCTTTGTGTTCCTCTTTCAATCTCTTTTAAAAGAAAGCATTTTCTGAAAAATATCTTTTCTCTTTCTTGAACTTATTTTACATAGACTTGCTGAACTCACTCTTCCTTGGTAATCAGATTTTTTCATTTTTAGTAATGTTAAACTTGTTCTCATCTACTTGATGGCCATTTGTATGTCTTCTAAATACCTATTTAATTCTTTTCCAAGTTTCTAAATTGAGTTACTCGGTTTTTGCTGTTGAGTTATAAGAGTTCCTTGTATATTTTGGATATTAAACCTTTATCAGATAGGTGGTTGGAAGATATTTTCTTCTATTCCATAGGTTGCTTTTTCATTCTGTTGATTATTTCATATGCTGTATACAAGATTTTGCTGTGATGTCATTTCACTTGTCCTTTTGCTTTTGGGCCTACCTGTGCTTTTGGTGTCATACCCAAGAAATCATTGTTAAGACCAATATCAAAATGCTTCCCCTTGTTTTCCCTAGAGATTTTATGGTTCGGGTCTTACATTAAAACTCTCTGCTTATTCTGAGTTGATTTTGGTGGATAGTGTAAGGCAGAGATCTACTTTCATTCCTTTGTCTGTAGATACAAGGAAATGTGAGAGTGGACTATTATCCAGCCAAAGAAAAGGAAATGAGTGAACATGGAGGACATTATACCAGGTGGACTAAGCAGCTACCGAAGGACAAATACTACACAGTACCACTGATGAGGGAAATCTAAACTAGTTGAGCTCATAAAAGAATGGCCACTGCCAGGGCTGAGGCACAGGAAGAAGCAGGATATCAGTCAAAGGGTACAGAGTTTTCAGTTATGAGGATGAAGGAGTCCAAGAGACCTCTCCAGGAGAGTGCCTAGTCTTTGCAGTTATATATATACATACAAGTTTCCAAAGGTAAATCTTTTGTCAAAGAGTCCTCAGGAGAAAATAATGAAGAAGGTATGCAGAAATTTCTAGAAGTGATAGATGTGTTTGTGGCACAGGTATATTGGCTTCAATGAGCATATACTTATTATGTTTAAGCATACTGCATATATTAAATATAATCAACTTTTAGATATCAATCACATCTCAATAAAAAGCAAATAAACTTTTAATTCAGTTTTCTTCTTTGTAGTACTTAAAAAAAAATTTAGTATTTTTAAAACCAAGAGGTGCAATTATATTCAGAGCCTTACACATACTAAGCAATCATTCTACCACTGAACTATACCTCTAGTTGTTAAAATATTTTTGAATAATTTATTCTATAAAATTTTTAATTCACAGAAACATCAAAAAGAAATGGAGGAAAAGGAGCGCAAAGGAAATTAAAATACATTATATACATGGACAAACTCCCCACAATGAATGTAATCACTATGTACTGAAAACATGTACTAATAAACAGACACAGAACATTGAGTTCCATAGGCTCTCCATCTAGCTTGCCCCCATGCTAACACCTTGTATAACCATAATACACACTACAAAATCATGATATCGAGACTTTACTTCAACATCACCTACAAAGCAGCATAAAAATCATGTTCCCTGAATTGTGTGCTGAATATAAAGAAGATATAAAATCCTAATCTTAGTCCTGCCTTAAAAAAAAGAATGAATTTAGTATTTTTTAAAACCAAGAAGTGAAAGGGTGGGGCTATGGGAAAAAATGAGAATCAAGTTGTGTCTTATACTGGTACAAATCCCCATTATGGAGTGCAATCATGATGTGTATATTTAATGTACCAATAAAGATAATTTAAAAAAAAAAAAAACCAAGAAGTGAAAATCCATGTGGCTATCTATCTGGTGGCTTTGAACCCCTGAGTTATCCACCGTCTCAGAGGCATGTGGGAGAGAAGGACCCTCCTCCGATACCTGGTGTTGTCTTTGAAATACATAAGTAAGTGTTTAACTTTGACACTTAGATTTCTTCAAAATCATGATGTTCGCTCTGTGGTCCTGCAAAGGCTCGTTCTATCTCATATTAATGGATTCTACTGGCTGTAGAATAACCTCTGGCTTCACTGTGGTCATTCTACTGCTTTCCTCCTTTGTGTCATCCGTAGGTGGTGTAATAAGGAAGGACATAATTGTGATTACTCACTGGTAATGAGCACAGTGCATTCTCTTGATTTCCATGGTTGCCCCGCCAAGGAACTCAGACTAGGTGCTTGGTGTGTGGAATAGCAATGAGCAGAACTTGGAAATCCTGATCCCTCCTCTGCCCCGTGGTGAGAAAAGTGGCTGCCTCGCCTTGGGAAATTCTGCTTCGAAGCTGTGACAGGGCCTTGCAGTTTGTAGGACCCATCAAGTCCCTCCTTCCACCTGTCATCTGCTCACAGGAAACAGCAAGTTATACATCAAGCAATCACCCTGAGAAACAAGTTAAGCCCAAGAAGGATGGCTTTTCATCCTGCCAGTAACATGCCAAAGAATTGCCGTCAAAACAGTGGAAGTGTGAAGAGTGAGCAGAAAAGCCAGGCAATGAAGGCTCTTTCCCTTAAAAGGAAGGGGAGAGAGAGAAATTTGTCATGAAGTAACATGTGAGAACTATCTCCACAGGCGCTGCCTAGCCATTTCTCTGTGTTATTGAGAGTGGCACTAACAGAAAATGGTAGACCAGCCAACCCTCATCAGTCAAAGAAATCAGACTTCCATGACCTATGCAGATGTCTACATCCTACTTCTCCAGACTGAGCAAGGGTCACACTGACCAGGGCTGTGACCCTCACATGACCATGAGCAATGCACAAGCCTATTTTAGGATATTCAAAGTCAAAAGATATACCTGACATGGGTCATTAGTTCTCAGAAATTGTTATATTATTAGCTCTGCTTGAGATTCAGGAAGAAAAGAAAGTTAGAAGAAGAAAAGGAACAAATCACACAAATGTTAATCTTTCGTCCAAGGCAGAAAACAAAACTTTACTGTTCCATAGTCTTCCAATCGGGTATTTAACATGAAACATCAATTACCTCAACATCTACTAAACTGTAATTATCTCCGAACTCTGTTTTTTCTAGTTCAGAATATTTGTGTTGCTAGGCATGGTGGTGTATGAGGCTGAGGCAGGAAGATCTCTGTGAGTTCAAGTGTCTCACTTCTCTGATTGGGAATTTTGGAAGGAATTTCATTGGGGGAAGTGACTTTAGTGAAATACCACAGATACCAAGTTATGTTATGTTCCGTTTTATGAAGTGTCTAATTGACAGTCCAAACCAGGGCCTCATCCTGGAACTTTAAGGGCTCCCTGGAATGGTCCCTGTCATGTTGCTACTGGAGATTTGTCCATGAAGGGGTCCCTTGGTGGTCTTAGTCTCATGTTTCACTTTTTTCCCATCTTTGCAGGTATTTTTCAAAGCATTTCCATCCCTTTCAGCCCAACAGAAACTCCTTTACACATAATTTTTATTCCTTTTAACCTCTATGTCCCCATATTGCCTGAAGAACGTGAAGTGATAGGAAGTAGAGAAAAGAAATGATAAGAAATCAGTTTCTCTGTGTGTTCTTTTGCACCAGTCCTGTTAAGGAATAGAGTGGTAAGAACTCTGTAAACTGTTACAGTTTTCTGCACCACTGAGAAGACTGAATCTGGTCTAGTTAGGAAATCAGAGCTTGTTGTGTGATCTGACATTTTGGCCTTCCGTATTGAGAATATCCAGTTTATGCTCAGTTCCATATGTAGCCTTATTGGACCCTTGGGACTTTCAAGAATCCTCCTATTCTTCTCAAGAGGGTACTCATTCCCTAAGTGAAATCAACATCAAGCTGCAGTAACGGTGGATGCTGGGAAAGGAGAACCTGGTTCCCTCCCTTCCTGGCTTGAACTCCTGGAGCCTTTCTTGACACCAGTCCCTAAGGTGGGCAAGTGTCTCCTGCTGCTGGCAGGCCTGAATGCATGGCTGCTTCTTGGATTTTTGCCACACTCAAATTGGATCAAGCTTTTAGGTCAAGTGCATTTTAACTACTAACCAGCCCCATGCTTCATAGGCCGTAAAGTTGTTATAGAGCAAACAAAGAATATTACAAACGCTTTCAACACTTGCATCAAACTCAGGCCATGTGGTAGTGGTTATGCCCAGAAAGTGCTCATTTCCTATGCATCTCTTATAGTTCCTTCTTGTTGACCCCGAATGAGTTATTTTATTCAATATATGTAATTTTAATATCTACCAAGAATAGACTCTCAAAAGAGTCAATATGTTCAGCAATCCAGACTTGGTGGATTCTTTGTATTCTAAAATACTGGTCCTGGCTGTTTGATCTGTCTTATACTCAAACAAATTCACATCCCTATAGAAAACTGATCATTAATCTATGTTCTCCTTATTATGTTTGTCATATTTATAACCCTTCAAAAACATTTCATTCTTTCATTTTTTTAAACAAAATCATAAAAATTGATTTTGGTAGCAAGGCAGCCTGCCAATATGAAGCAAATTTTAATCATTATTCACATTGTTTATTTATTTTATTTATTTATTTTTGCAGAACTGAGGATTGAACTCAGGCCCTTGTGCTTCCAAGCTAGGTGAGGTACCACTTGAGCTAGACCCCTAGCCAAGTCATATTCTTTATTATGAGGCATACCGTTTCCTTTTTTTGTTGTTTTTGTAACGCCAGGGAACCCAGGACCTCATGTGCACTAGGCAAGCACTCTTCCACTCAGCTACACTACCAGCCCCACATTGTTTCTGTAAACCTGCAGTACCATTATTATGGGCAGAAAATGTTGATCCTGCCTGAAAAATGAATAATTCAAGGTTGGAACACTGAGTGTTTGATCAAGATAGCCTTTGAAAGTTTAATTCTTATGTACGGTCTCTTTGGACCTTGCTTCATTTTTAAGCACTGTGATATTAAGTGACCTTTTGAAGGTCACTAAGTGGATACTCTCTGAAGATCCTTGGTGGATACTATTTCCTTACGGCCTCTTAGAAACACTGACAGTCCATTTCTTCTACTTTTTCTAATTTAGTCTCTATACTTACTGTCATTGTATAGCTTTCCTTATGCAATGTTGTAATCCAACACACTTTCACTCCCTGCATGCTGGCAAATGGTGTGTGTCAGTTCTTAAGAGGAAACTTAGAGAAACGCTTATGTGAGAAGAAGTTTTAAATGGAATATGGGTCTTAATGTTTGTTTCTTTCTTGTATGGGGTTAGGGAATCGCTATCACATGACACTTCCTTTGATGCTTTGTCCAAATGAAAATGTACACGTTGTAAAGTTACAGCGCTTCCAGGGGCCTCACCTGAAGTTCTGTGGAAATGCGGAGGGAGACTTCCAACCTGGAATAGCGCTTCTCAGAATTCCACAGGAATCACGTAGGGTCCTTTTTAAGTGCATAAGAACCCCTTGCGGTGCTGGTTACAGCTTCCTCATGCCCTGACTGCTGTCTTTAATTCAGTAAATCTGGATTATTTGCATACATGAGTTGTCCCAGGTGGTTCCATTGCAGGCTTCAGATTCCGGGCTTCTTGAACTGTCACGTGTATGCCTCACACTGGGACCTCAGGAAGACAGGGGTTCAAAATCAGAAGGTGCAGAGCAAAGCTTGAGTCCCTGCATTTCTACGGGGTTAACCACCAGCACCCTTGAAGCTCACTGTGCATCGCAGGCTACCTTTCCGCAGACTAATTGCCTACGTTGTGATTAACTGTGTGTTTCTAGGTTGAGTGACCTCTCTCCAGTCTTCAGTTTGAAGGAATCATTGCTTACCTTGACAATCGTGTTCTTTTTATTTTCTGTAACACATGTAGATGGGCAGCGGTTGCATGTTGAAGTATCATCAGCTATAACTGGAGTTCCTGATCCCACAACGACAGCCCAACGTTCCAGATCCCCAGAACCCAAGACCATGGAGCTCTCGGACAGTGACCGACCTGTCAGCTTTGGCTCCACCTCGTCCTCCGCTTCCTCCCGGGACAGCCACGGCTCCTTTGGGAGCAGAATGACTTTGGTTTCGAATAGCCACCTGGGCTTGTTTCACCAGGACAAGGAAGCAGGGGCCATAAAACTAGAGCTGGTTCCAGCCCGGCCGTTTTCCAGCAGTGAGCTGCAGAGGGACAGCTCTGCAGGGCCGCAGGACATGGACCACGGTGGGGAGAGGCAGCCCAGGACCCCTTGGGGCCCAGACACAAACGGGGTCCCCAACACGACTGCAGGCTCGGCTGCCAGCCCCAAGCTTCTCTATGTGGATAGGGTCGTGCAAGAAATTCTGGAGACTGAAAGGACTTATGTGCAAGATTTAAAAAGCATTGTGGAGGTAAGGCCAACTTCCCTTTTTCCAAGTTTGACGAGAAAAAGAAGTAGGCTGCAAAATGTAGAGCAAAGCCAAGCTCTTTGTGGTTGGAGATGCGCGTATGTCGCTTCCTAAGAGGCAGCAGGTGGGAACATTTAAACAGATAAAAGAAACCTTAGGCTCCTACTTGATGAGTTGACATCCATGTAGTATTTGCATTCACATGTTTGTGTCACAAATAAGAATGATGATATTTTACATGCACCAGTATGTTTTGTTGATAAATCCTATAGCAGAGAACACCACGACCCACATGGGTGATGGAGCAGGCAAGGATAGGGCAGCACTTCCAGCCTCCTGGGGGAGGGGAGATGTCAGGTGAAACTGACCGAACCCATCAGCTGTTCTGACTTTAATCACAGCTCTCCATTCACTTCTGAGTTTCCAAAACTCCTCAGACTTGGTCACTGGCCTGGGGTGTGACCCGAGCAGCAGGCTCATCAGAGATCTGCAGGTGGTTGTACCCCACAGCCAGTCCTGAAGTCTGTATGTGCCAGCACCTGGACTCATTGGTCTCTGGGCAAAAAGAATAATGGGTAGAAGAAAAACTGCAAGTTCTGTCTTATCTTGGAAGTTTTCTTTCTTTCATTTTGAAAGTAAATGGTTTTATATAAAATTTTTGCATGATTATTATAAGTATAAATGAATTGTACAAATTATTAATTGAGCTCATCTCTTGTATCAGACCTCATCCTCTGAGAATTCAGTCATTAATTTGACTTTGACTTACAGGTAGCTTTTTTTTTTAGGATAAAGTACGAATGGCCAGTGGAGCTCAGATATTAACTCACTTTTTATTTATAATTATGAATATCAACATTTCAAGGGCAAATTTGTATATTACAAAGCTATATTCATTTAGCTTCCTAGAAAGGTACCACACTTGTTGATATTTGTTGCCTATTTTAGGTTTTATTCTAAACTTTGTTGCAGAATATTTCCTAGGGAGCCTTTCTCACCAAATACATATGTTGTTAGGGCTGTAGAAGAGAAATGTCCTGAAGCCGTGACCGGGTGTGGAGTTCCACAAATGACAGAACCAGACACCATCTCCTAAAAATAGTTATGACATAATTTCCCAGTAAAAATAGAAAAGTCAATTGATGCTCAACCAAAACAATATGTAGTACCAAGTGGAGAAGGAAGCACGGCCAGTTTTTAAATTTCAACAATGATGTCATTTGTCCTTGAGAAGAAATACCTGTGAAGGAGCCAGAAATTTTACCACTTCTCAAGAAACTTAATGATTATGGAAGCTTTCTTTAGTTTATGCTCTTTTCTCCTTTTACTTTCTTAGCAATTTTTCTACCTAATCAAAACTCACCTAAGAGAGAAACCTTTCATTACCAAACTGGTCTAACTATGAAGACTCTTTCTAAGGCTGGTTAATAAACTTTGGAGAAGAAGAAATAAGATATGATTAAATGAAAACCAATTAAGACAACTCTTTTCCTAAGACAAGTTGTACTTGAAACTGTCCAAATGCTCTTGCCTTTTCCCTGTATTCATGAGTTAACCTTGCTTTGCACAAGAGGTCAGTGAGCTTTTCTCTTCAGGGCCAGATAGCAGAGTTCAGGCCTGCTGGGCCCTGTGGCCCGTCCTAGTCACTAGTGCTCAGAAACACTATGGCAGCTCAAACTCATGATAAAGGAATGAATGGCCTGTCCAAGTTCCAGCAAACCTTTGGAGCCCCACTAAACCCAAGGGCTGAGTTTGCCAGCTTCGCTTTCAGACTACAAACTTGTACCACTTTTTATCAAGTGGTCCAAGACTAACAAATAGCACCTACCTAGAGTTCTTGGAATTGGATTAACATGAAACTTCATTCAACAGTGCCTAACTCATGATGGAATGATGATAAACAGAAAATGTAACTATCACCAGCCCTTTCTGGATTTGGGTCTTCCTGAAAGTCTTTCCCAAAACAATTAGTTTAGCCAACTTACAACAGCACAATTTTCATTAAGGAAAAGGTTTTAAGAGTAATTTTGATATTTTGATTAAAATTGGGTTATTTTTAATGAGCTCACTAAAAATTTGGGATGAAACATGAACAGAGAAGCAGAAAGGAGTAAGATGTCTGGCTTTTGGAAAAGAACTTGGGAAAGGGAGGACACCCAGAGATGAGGATGGGGCTGCCGCTTTGTTCCCACATCACTAGGCCCTGCAGTCACTCACCACCTCCTCCACAAAAGCCTCCGGATTTGACTGTAGGTGACAGCTGTGTACTGTGTGTGCCACAGAGCTGGAAGAGGATTTTAAATGTCTTTACCATAAAAGAATTAATAAACGTTTGGAGAGAGAGAATTTTTTTTCTTCATGAAGAATCACCAATTATTTTCCTACCTGGTGCCAAGTCTACCCAACAAAGATTGTTGGGTATTTTAAATCAGTTCCTTTAAAATCTGTTTTCTTTTATCTAATACTGACTTGTTTTTATAATTTGGTAGCTGACTTTTCTAAAATCCTCTATTTTTTCAAATGAAGATTTTTTTTTTCTTTCTTTTTTGCAGTTCTAAGGATCAAACTGTAGGGGCCCTCTAGTACTGAGCCCCTCACACACACAGCTTTTCCTGAGACGTCCTCTCAGTAAGTTATCTATGCTGGACTCGAACCTGGGATCCTCCTGCGCTGGCCTACTCTAGTGCTGAGATTACAGGCATGTGGCCCCCTTCCTGGCTCAGATAGAGAATTTTTAATTGGAAAGGGAGCTGCTTTTGAATAATCCACTCTGATAATTTCTTGTCACACCTAAATGATAGACTTACCTTAGCTAGCTCTTGCTAAGCAAAAGTTATTTCTGCAAGGGAGAAAAACACTTTTGGAGACAATTAAAAAGTCAGTTTCTGATCTATTTCATCTGCTTTATTGACCTATTTAATAATAGCAGGGGGTAGTCATTCCCAGTTTGATTACTTTTCCCCATAAGTGGTATGTTTTATTTAAATGCCATATAAACACACAATTTTCACAGACCAGTTTTAGGTTTCATTCAGGATTTGTGAACAGTGATACTTCTGTGAAAGGTCACTGAGATGGATAGATACTGACCTAGAGGACACGAACAGAAACAGTGATTGGACATGGCCTCAAACCCCAGCGTAGCTTATTTCTGAAAGGAGATCTACTCACTTTAGTTAGACAGTAGGATTCCCACGTGCTGGTTACACAGGCAAAGGGTGCCTCCTATCCCTGTGGAGAGACGTTGTATTAAAGTCATCCAAACTACACACATTTTTCATCCCCTTGCTGCTTAGACATTCAAAAGTGAAAGCTTCCTGGAAATTCAACTAAAAAGTGCTGCTGTTCCTATTTCTGTTTCTCTTAATTCCTCACATTCCTGCCCCGACCCTTATCTCTGGACCCCATCCCACCTGCCATGGCTAATCTGTCCCTTCTCTGCTCCTTGGGCCAATATCTTCAGTATTGATTTTGTGCACTTGACATCTGAGAGGAAGAGAGAGAGGTAAGATCCAGACTGTCACTCACACCCAAAGGAACAATGAGGCTGTTATTTCCATCTCTATGTGCAACTCAAGGAACAGTCACAGATAAAATGAGGTGATAAACGTGAAAGCCAGGTAAAAGTAAAATGGCCATTGCTACAGTTTGTGGCAAGATGGAACTCTATAGTCGGAAAGTAGAAAATAAGGGTCTCTTTCATGTTTAATGGGACCTTCGACTGACTGAGCAAGGACTTTCCTGGCAGAGTGGGTTTCTTTAATCTTTCTAAATGATCTGTAAAAGAGCCTTTGAGAGCCTCATAAGATTGGGCCTCAGATAGAGTTCATGGCCCGTTTCACCCTTTCAGGATGGTTTTTAAATAGTTCCTAATGTTATATAATGCCATATAATTGGAAGTTGCATTCCCACTGTAAAATAACATCTTTGAACTCTGAGGTACCAAATAAAAATAATCTTTTGGGATAGTGAAGATATGTACATTTAGTGAAAAAAGTGGATAAAGTAATAAGTATAAAATGTATGTTTTTTTCTATTATATATCAGATACCTAAAATACCTTCATCCATAAAGTGTGTTAAAAGTGAAAGGATATCACAGCCTTAATGTCTAAAATGAAAGAGCCAATGCTTCAGCCTGTCTTTGCTACAAGCGTTCAGCATTATTCAAAAGCTCTTGCTGAGTGAGACTCAGATGGCGATCTTCCCCTGCCAGGCCCTGTGGTAACGAGGCTGATCATGTGGACACTGTCAGGGCAGGTGGAAGAAAGAGGGCTCCTTCACATGCCGAGTGACTTGGAACACAGAAAAGAAGGCTGTGTACCTGCGGAGACAAGGCTGCTCTGGATCCGGTGGCTCAGCTTAGGGGAAAGACACCTCCGTCACAGAACCTGTGCACAGTGAGGAAAGGAAACCCAGCCCAGGCCGGGAAGTCTGTGCAGCGAGTTTACTGTGAGCTGTGCTGAAGTTCAGGGCCTTGTGGGTCTGAGGTCAGACGAAATGGAACCTGAGCTAGCTTCTTCCTGGAGACCATTCCTCAAGGTCTTCTTCTCAGTGGTCCTGTGGGAGACAGAGCTGTTTGGTGCAGAAAGCGGGGTGTATATATGTGTGCGTGCGTGCACATGCCTGTGCATTTGTGTGGGTGTGTTTATGTCCGGTCCTCTTTTCCGATGGCCACAATGGCAGGGTGGTGGGGCCTTTTCCTAGACCAGCCACGCTGCCCCATGCAGAGGAAGAAGATTCTGCACCCAGGAAAAGGCTGTTGATTAGAGAGATTGTCACATCTCTCTTTGCAGATATCCTCACTTGAGACCCTCCTTCCAAGTTAAATAGCATTTATTATGGTGATACTTTTTACAAGGTTCATTTCAAGTTTTTTTGAATGCTGAAGCAAAAAAAAAAATATGTTCCATGGATTGTCTGTACTCCTGTGTCACATGTCTAAGACCGAGAGAGAGACAGAGAGAGGGAGGGAGGGAGTGAAGGGGAGGAAGACAAGGTGACCATCCGTGATACAGAAAAAAATGAGAGTGGTTCAGAAATACTTACATACCATAGTAAATAGGAGGCTTCACCTTCAAGATACCTGAAGTCACCTGTAGCAGCCACCAGGCTCTCACACCCAAAAGAAAGTGAGAAAGAAAGAATGAGAAGTAAGAAACTCAAAGACAGAGAAGGAAACTTTAATGTAGGCTAAGAGGAAAGAGAGGAACTGGCCAGGAGAGGGATCGCTGCAGGAGCAGGCCAGGCTTGTCTGCAGCATGGTTGAGGCCCATTCCTGCCGAGGATCCAAGGTAAGGTGTGAGTGTCCCTGATGTGTGTGTGCCCTCTATGGCACTCCTGTTTTGCCCTCTGGAACAGGATGTGATTTCTGCATTTTGCCCAGGGTTTCTCGTGGATGAAATCCTATAGCAAAGGCAAAATTCAGAGATTCACATGAAGTTCAGGTTTCTTGAGAGCAGGTTAGCAGGAACATCTTGTCATGGAGTCCTTTCCGGCTGCATTCCCTCCCCTTCCGGTGAAGGAAGGCCGCTGCCGTGGCGGCCCAGGAAAGTCCCTTTGTCCAGAGCAGTCAGGAAGGGGAACTGCAGGCATCTGGGTGTGTTGCTGGGGACCAGGATGGGTGGCTTAAAAACCCACGGGCTATGCACAAGTCAGGCTATGCTGCTGGCGGAGGATGGACCAGGCCCTGACCTGCACCACCTCCCCTCGGAGCCATCTGGGCTGGTGCCCACTGTGCCTTGGCCTCCCACAGCTTTCTGCTCAGTGAAGACAAGGCCTAAGTTATTGTTTGCATCAAAGAATCATGTTCCGTTGTGTACATTTTTAAAAGAAATGTCTCCAAATTGTATGGAAATAAAACTTGTTTGAAAGTTTGGAAATAAAATAAAGCTCAGGTTTTTCCCTAATTGCATGGGAACAGATCCATGTTTTCTAAACACAGGTTCTGTCAGAACTGACTATATTTATTCTTTGGGACATGATGGCTTACTCTTTTGATTAAGTTAGAAAGTTAAAGAATACCTGTAGCCAAATATCATAGTCTTTCACTAATGTTAAATAAGGCTAATAAAAACTAAATTCATGTACTTTTTATTTCTACCTTATAAGAAAAATTGGCTTAAAAGAATTTCATACCTCCTTAGTGGTGCAAGAGTTGACTTAATTCTGAAGACCAGCAAGGTTGTTTGTTAATACAGTCACAATAGTTGTAGGAGATTTCCACTGCCTATGAAACACTCATCTGCCGAAGAAATTTCATGCCAGGGATGCAAAATACACCCCTTGGTGGAAAATATACAGTGTTTAAATTGTTTTTTAATTTCAAGCAAAAAAACACGTTGTCTTTAATCCCCCTCATGACACACACACTTGCCTCAAGCATCTTTTCCCATTGTTCTTGCCTGTGTCTGAAGCAGTTCAGGAATTCCTCTTTCATGAGTGTCTGTAAAAGGTGTGATCAAAAATACTGTGAATGCCACTGCCAAGGGCCATGCAGTGGAAAGGCAGGCTTGGAAAACATCACCGTTTGTCCTTTCCTTCCTTAGTCACTGGATCTGGCACCGGGCAGCTTCTGACTCTTTCCCACAGTCAAAATAATCATACATTTTGAATCATTTTAGGACATCAAGGGAGCCACAACTATGTGACAAGACTTCTAGAATGGCTTCAGAAAGCGGCAAGAATGGTGGGATGAGTATGTTTGAAGTAGGGGAGTGTCTGGAGGAAGATCAATAGCAAGGTGTCTTGTATTGTGATAAATACTTGAAATCTAAATATTTACCATATTTTATAACACCTGATATAACTCTGTTTCTGATGTTAAAACCAAAATACTAGTTTTCCACCTACACTTGCAGAATCAGAATTGACAACCTTTTTAAGGGAAAGATAGGGAACATAATGAAATAAGGCAGAATGCTGATAGAAGCTGTTCTTTTCAGAGACATAATTGGTCTGTACATTCTGTGTGCATTTAAAGCGTCTGCAACTAAAAAGTCCCTTGCGCTTCTGTTAGGCTTTGCTTTTAAAGCAATGTTTTGACTTTATGAAAAGGCATTTCACAAACTACAGTTAGCTCAGGTGACTGAGTAGCTGTTAGTACTGGTCTGCTAAAAGAGCTGTTAATATATTTCAAAGACAGCCTGTGGGTAAAATTTTATTGAAGATTTGCTAAAACAGGTCCTTTCAGTTGGGTTAGAATCATGCTGCTTTTTGAATGTGTGCCATCTTAAGTATTCAATTATACTGAGTGGGTAGAAAATTATAGAAATCAGGAAATTATGTTCTAAACAAACCACCCTACAGTACAGAGAATTTTCCCATGGCCAGAAATATCTCCAAAGGAAAGGTGACGTTTGCACCAGAAAAGAATTTGTCCAGGCCCTGGGCCTCGCCTAAGATAGTGTGAGCGTCCATGCAGCCCTGTTCCACAGGACCCAGTGAAGGAAGAGGCAGTTTGGCTGACGCACAGCTTGTGAGCTATGTGATCTAGTATGGGCTGCTTGTGGTCATTTGTTTTCAATTCCTCCTCTTACTACCAAAACTTTGTTGCTCCTTAAAGTAAATGGTATTATTCTACTCCACATTTCATATGGGATTTTTAAAAATCATTTTTAAGTGGTTAAATGTACACAGATATGACCATTTTGATGTTGGTATGTGGGCAGTTTAGGAGCATGAAGTCCATTCACATTGTTATCCAACTCAAAGCCCCTCCACCCTGCCTCCCGCAGCCTCAGGAAACCTCCATTCTACTTTCTGTCGCTGTGCACTGAACTGTACTTGATGCCTCTTGTACGTATGCTCATATCCTACCTGTCCTGTTGTGACCATCATTTCACCCAGCATAGTTTCTTCAGGGTCGTCCATGATCCCAAATCCCCCTCCTCTTAGAGGCTAATGCTCCGCTGAACGTACCCACCACGTTTTGTCCATGCATTTCTCTGCCATATGCACTTGGACTGCTCGGCGTTGCTTGGCCTTTGGGGTTTAGTAGAATCAGTGCAGATTTCAGAACTGGAAATAGCTCAGTTAAACCTGACTGACTAGATTTTTAAAAAGCTATGGAGATTTTATATGTTTTGAGCTTTATAAAATTTTATGTATACTATAAATTTCTAGCACTCTATATTATCTCCTCTGCTTAATAGACTACTGCAAATATTTGCTGAATAACTGCTTAGCTATTAATATTTCTTATCATTTTTACACATGAGGAAATGGAGACCCTAGTGATCTCTCCAGTTGGAGGCCACTCTCAGTCCTGTCCCTTGATCTTTATTGTCCCTTAATCTTGAATAATTTCTTAACATCTGTAACCTCTAGTATGTTTACCTTAAACTATGTGAGATATTGAGAACCTCCTTGGACAGTGGTGGCAAACTTATGATGGTCGTGCCACAGCAGACCGTTTATTATCTTGAAAGCTCTGAAGGTTCCCGTCACTGTCCGAGGACAGGGTGAGGAGGGTGTTAATGCCTGTAATGTGCCTGGTACAGAGGCGTGCCAGTGTGAGCCCTCAGCAGCTGGTCACTGTCAGGACACCTGACCCCGCAGCTACATACCAGCAATGCCGGGGGTATCCCAGTCCTCTCTCCCATCCTTCCATTCAGTAACAACTGGGAAAAACTAGAAGCATTTTATTGAGTGCCTCTTACATACTTGTTCAGGTGGATCCTCATGAAAATGTGACTGAGATTTTCTAGAACCATATTACTTTTCTTGCCTGCCCCATTTCTTTTTATCTCAGCCATTGACAGAGGTAAGATAGGGTATGGGCATATGTTGGGGAAGAGCCTGTTGGTTCCTCTGTGTCCATTGATTGCATAGCTCAGATAAAGCAGAACACGGGGCAGCAGGGACAGGAATAATCCTGACTGTTCCCTTAGTGGCTTTTTGGAGTCTACATAGCAATACAGAACTGGCCCTTTCCCGCTAGTTCTAGGGATGGGTTTTGGAGGGTGACCTGTCATCTCCTCCTCCCACAAAACCAGATCTTTCGGCCTTTGGCCGTGTGTGGGCATGAACTCTCCCTGATACTTGGGACCCTGTTCTGCAAACTCCTGTGCTGAAGAAGGAGCTGCCTCCTGATTTTCAGACCCAGGCAAAACAGAATGAAGCCCAGAGTGTGGCTGAGAGAATATATATATTCCAGATTACTTAGAATGTTCAAAGTGTACTTTGGGTAAGGAAGTCCAGTAGGGGAAAATCTGAACTTCAAAATTGGAATTCATAAAACATCATAAGGATCCCTTATGAGAAACCCACCATTAATTGGTCATCAACTAGATTTCTATCTAGAAGAAGAAGCTCTTGTAAACAGGTTCAAAGGGGCCATTAGTTGAGCAATTAAAAGCTATCACTTGAGAAATCAGGTTGGGTGAACAAGGGAAGCCTAGGGATCTTTCTAAAGCACCCGCCCTGCCCCTGTGCCAGCCCACACCATGGGAGCCGGGTCCCACCTGTGGGCTCAGGAGCAGCTTTGCTGAAAGCTCCCTGGGGTCCAGCAGGTCATTTATCCTGGTGGGAAGTTTTCCGTTTGTTATAAAACAGCACAGATCACCTCTTCATTCCTGTGGAGTGTGACAAAAGCAAGACTTTAAATTTACAAGAGGGCTGGAAATTTAGCTCAGGGGCTCCACACCTGCCTAAGTGCAAGGTCCTGAATTTGATCCCCTGTACCAGACATGGATGGATGGGTGGATGATGGGTGGAGGGACAGATGCATAGATGGATGGATGGATGGATGGATGGATAGATACAATTCACAAAAGCCAAATCCAAATCCTGGCTCTATCATTTCCCTGTGTGATCTTAGATGCATTACTAAATTTTTCTCTTTTTTTTTTTTTACATGTAAAGTGAGAATAAAAGGTCGTTGTGAAAATAATATCTTTCATGAATGCATTGCCTGGCAGATGTCTTCCTGGTAGTGCAAAGCACACAGTAAGCATTCAAATGAGAGCCATTATTATCATATGATTATTGTGCACTTGGTATTATTTAGGCAGGCCAATGATTTCTGGTAACTTGTAAAATACACTGTTGTGCCTGCTAATCTATGTTAAAGTACTATTTCAGAAAATTATGTAGATTTTATAATTTTTAAAGGACATGTTATAGTTTGTTGCAATTTTTAGTCTACCTGTATATAGTTGGGATTCATTGCTAATATAATAAAAAGATATAGTGGTATGATGAATTATTTCTTTCATATGGTGCCACATACCTGTAATTCCAACTGTTCAAGAGGCTGAGGCAGGAGGGTTGCAAGTTTGAGGCAACTTAATGAGTTAGCAAGACCCTGTCTGACAAGGTCTAAGAATGGTCTGGGGAAGTATCTTAGTGGTAGAATACCCCTAGCTGCAATTCCAAGTCCCTCCAGAAAACAAAGCAAAGCAAAACAAAAACCAAGGGTTGATTTAATGGGCCAAGTTCTGGTCTGGACACCAGTCCCATGCTGACAGCCTGCTGTGTGCTCGTAGACGAAGAGCCAGGCTGACCTCAGCTTCTGCCTCTGTAAATGGCATTTATTCAGGTCGCCTGACTCTACAGATGACTGGCAGTCGCATCCCCACCAGCCTCATCTCTCAAGAATGCAACCAGGAAATAAGTAGGTCGTTTGAGCAGCCAAAATAGATATTTCAAACACCAAACAGTCAACCCTGTGTCTTTACCCAAGCAGCAGCCAAGGCCCTCACTGAGAGCCTATTTAGCCTGTGTTTAAAATAAGCTTAATTATGTGGTTTCCTAGCATACAGCAAGTGAGGGAGATGAGGAGAATGGGACACTACCAGGAGCCAGGGGAGGAACTCTTTCTCCTTCAAAGATCCATAGGTCCTGTCAGAATGGGCAGTGACACCTGGGCCACTTCACTGAGTCTCACCAACGGTTACAGCTCAGAGCATAACTGACGTGCTCTCTCAGGGACTGAAAGACCACGGGGTGAGCTCCATCATGTAAAGCAGATTGGTGTCCGGCCTTCATAAAGGAAGTGTGCACTGAACTGCCATGAACTTGGTAGACTTTTTTAATTGAGATAAAACATACATCCAAAAAATCGCAACCACACCTCAGTGGCATTCAGTACAGCAGTCTCCATGTTGTGTAACCTTCAGACGTTGCATCTGGAGAAACTATGCGCCTGAAACGGTGACTCCCGCCCCACCTCCCAAGTGCCTGCCTCTCCCGTGAAATCCACTTACTCAGGTCCCTCTGTGGAATCCGAGTCTTTGTCCTTTCTGTCTGGTTTATTTCACTTGGCAGGTTTCCACATTGCAGCCGGTGTCAAAGTTTAATTATAATTCACTTTGAATACATAGGGGGAATTCTTATGAAATAACAGATCCCTGAACAAAAGCCAGGTGACATTTGATAAAAAGCAAGAACCTTCCTTATTCTGTAAGAGGAGCGGGTGTTATAAAATGACCCCGGTGTGAGGAGAAGCTGCAGGTGTCTACCCAGCACCAAACTGGATTCTTGTCCTGTTAGGATTCTTTGCTCTGTTGAACCACCCAGAAAGCAAGCCACAGACAGAGGAAGCTGTTGCCTAAGTCAGCTGTTTCAAATGGCAAAATCACACTGAGGGAAAGTCACTCTGCACCTACCTCAGTGCTTCTGATAGGACTGTTTGTGCGTGCGTGTGTGTGTGTGTGTGTGTGTGTGTGTGTGTGTGTGCGTGCGTGCATGTGTGTGGGTTTGGGGGAGGCAAGGGAGCCATTCCTTTAAAACTCTAAACTGTTTTCTTTGGAAAAAAAAGTTATTTTTTCGTTCTACATCCACAAGAAATGTCAGAAGGGCCCCTTCGTTTTGGAGCAGCATCAGGGTCACTCTGTCAACCTTTCAGAAAGCGCTAAGTGGCCTGAGTGAGGGGGCGGCACCCTGGCCCATGCTCAGTGCACAACCAGAGCACAGACTGCTGCTTTTGTCCCCTTTTCCTCAAAGCCAGGATAAATCACTCACCCCAGGGCCTGTTTATGGCCTGCACAATGGTGTTACAAATGCAAATTCACCTAGAGAAAGGGTGAGAGTTAATCTACTTTTGATTAGAGAAGCCTTTCTTTTCTAGTGCAGAGGTAGGGGTTCCTGAATGGAGAGAGAGAGATTTAGGGGGGAAAAATCAGGTGCATAGTTTGGGACCTTTGTCATCTTCAAGAGGTGGTATAATTAAAAAAAAAAAATGCTATCTCTGCAGGAGGGAGGGCAAGAGGAATGTTGATTTGGGTTAAGATTCTGTAGAAGTCCTGCCAGGCAAAGAGAGAGCTGCCTACTTTAACCCTAGCCTTCCCAGCTTAGCTTTGCTGTGGTGACAGATGCTCACATTTCCAGGAATTCATTCTGCAAACATCCAGTGCTGGGAAAGCTAATGTGCAGCTCCTCCCTACTGCTGACCCGGTGTTGTGGGAGTTGAGGATGACAGAGACATGTGTACTGTGTGTGATGATGACTGTGCGTTGAGGGACCTCTATCAGTGAGTAAGGGGGATGCCCAATTGCTTGATTGTACAGAGGATGAAGGGATAATATACAAGAACAAGGAATAAATAATAAAGAGCAATAGTTTATGACTTAAGGGGCCAGGGGATCTGATCTCAGCTTTTTTGGCTAAGACCAAGATCTCTGAATTAGTCAGTATTTTTGATCATATAACACAGCAAGATGGGTGTAAAGGCAGATGTAGGAAATAATAGAACTAATAACAGAACTAAGAGGAAAACCATACTGTCTTGTGAAGGGCTGGTCACAGTTAACTAGCCATCTGTGCTATCTTGCAAGTCGTAGCTAACACACCACCTGCATTATCTTTACCTGACATTTGATCTCAGAGAACGGTGGATCAGAGCACTGATTCCTCAGCCATAGAGTTTTCTTGCTACAGAGATGTCCCAGTCTCATCGATCATTGGAATCTCAGTTGTGACCTTTAGCACAGGGAAGTCTCTCTCCATATATCAGCCACATATAAGGCCTTGGAATGACTCATAATTTTAATCCATAGCTGAATTTATAGGCCAATTCAGTAGTATCTGAAGCCTGCTCAGAGCAGTTTCACATTGGCCTCGTGCAGTCCTGGGCTTCCTTGGTCATGCTAAGGGAGGCTGAAATAGGGTAGCAAGGATCAGAGGATCTGGGAGGACCCTGCACGATGACTTAACTGGGAGAGGTGAACAGGAGGGACAATCCTGGCAGCAGGAATCAAACAGGTAAAGGTACAGAGACTAGAGGAAATATGGCCATGGACATTGTATTTTAGATTTGTAGTGGAGAAAAACAAGTTTCCCCCAATCACACATTTCACCCAAGTGCATGAGTAGAGGCCAGGCCTGCCTCTGAGGCAGTATGACAGGAAATCTTTCATGCATCTCTCCCTTCCTGCACTCTCAGGCAGTCAAGTGCTGGGACTATCATATCGTTCAGATCCACCCACATCACTGAGGAAAGACTCCTCCACCCATTTACCACCTGCTCAGCCTCCTCCCTGCCGTCTGCAGATCATCAAGCCTAGGACTATTTCTGCAGCAATAGCATAACTTCTGGTTGAGATTCCTGTGATGAGGTCAACAGTCTTGCGGAAGAAGCCATCAGCTATGTCCTCAGTGGTCCTTGTTGTTTTTGGTACAGTGAATGGAATGGTTCAGCTTATGCATGTCTATACTTAGCAGTGGATTACCTAATGCTGTCAGAATATGATCGTATTCATCCCACTGAGAAACTGCCCTCTACAAGGTCCATCCTTGTATAGATTCTTTATTTTACTGTATACAGCCTCCTTGCACTGCTGTTTTCAAGTAGAATAGCTTCACTCTGAAGTCATTATCAATTTGTGTGAGTCAGTAGTGAGGAAGTTGAACTAAGACTAAGTAGCTCTTTTTTCTCTTTCTAGTTAATATTGTCCAAGTAGCCCATAAATTTTTGGGCTGGTTGAAACTGTTTTACTTCAGAGTTGATGTTCAGAAAATTTGCTACAAATTAGATAGTTTTTCTCTTCAAAGGCTTCTTTCTTACCCATCGAATGAACATGGTTTGAGTACCTATTCTATCCAGACCTTTTGCTGTAAGACTTATTGGTATTACTTTTCTGATCTTCATAAGACAGAAGAGAAACTGTTCTGATTTATTAAATAAATCATATAGCTGTTACTAACATGTATTTAGATTAAGCATACAGAAAAAGTAATGTGCATGTGGAAAACTCTTATCTGTGTGCATGGGCCATTATTTGATGTCCTTATTTTAAAATGTCTGCTAGTCTAGAATTAAGAGTCCTTGGGTGAACTGAGGGTCATGGTTTGATTTATAGTTAGAAAACGATTTTGTGCAGAAATCAACAGCCAGCTTGAGTGTAGTGAAGGCTTTCAAGCTATTAATGACCAAAGTAATGGGGAGAACTCATAGAAGAAATCAGAGCACCCTGAAAAAATTCTGGTCTATCTGCTATGACAGAGTGTGACTGAAGTTACTCTAAGATGCTTACTAGGTGTCTGGGCTCCTCCTGAAGAGACGGAACGCTCACCTGGCATGTGTCCCCAATGATGGATGCTTTCTACACCAGTCCTGAACCTCCACACGCATTTCATGTTACTACCTCACTGGCTCCCTCAGATAGTACTGGGCCTTCAGAGCTGTGGCTTCTCTCTCCTCTTTGGATGGCTCTTCATGTCACAGCAAGTTCTAACTGTCCAGATTTAAAATACTGTGCTTCCTAGTCTCTCCCTGTGTGACAATTTTTAAATACTTAGAAATAGACGAGTACTGAGACAGCTAAAATAATTTATTTGTGATTATTATTTTTTAATTCAAATCTTTATTGGTACATTATAAATACATATCATCATCACATTCAGCATTGGAGTATGTACCAGAATATGACACAATTTGATTCTCATTTTTCCCCTTCCCCTACCCACCCTGCAACCCCCCCATCCCTGTATACATATGCTTGTTTCCTTTTTTTAAATTACTATCACATTCTTTTTCCCCTCATTAGAGACCTATTAAAACAGACACTTGTGATTATTTTGCAGGACTGTTTGAGGAGAGAGCATGTTCCTTGAGGACCTATGAGGATGACAAAAATAGGTGGTGAATGTTTAAAGTTGTAAAAAATTATTATGCTAGAACACTTTGCCATTCATCCTCCCTCAAAATACTCTCACTTCAAACACACCCATCATCCTTGCCGCTTGAAGCAGTTCTGGAAGTGCTCTTTCATGAATGGCTCCGCAAGGTGTGGTCCCAAATGCACTGAATGCTGCTTCCAAGTGCCAGCCAACAGAAAGGTAGACTGCGAAAAATATCAGTGTGTCCTCATCCACCTCATTCACAGAGACTGGCTCTTCCTCAAGGTCAAAAAGACCATGAAAAGCACATGTTTTTAACTAGTTCAGGGTGTAGAAGTAGTCGTAACACCACGACTAAAGGCACTTGCAAAAGAGGGCTCCTAGAAAAGCTTCAGAAGTAACAAGAATGGTGAGATCAGTGTGTTCATAATGAAGAAGAATAGTGAGGGAGTTAGTAGCTATGTGTCCTGTAATAGGTTCTTTGAAAAATTTAAACATTCGCCATATTTTTAACTATTCACCTTCTGCATATACAGAGAAAGTCACATCTATTACAGAAGAGACAAGTGACCAATATGACGTGAACAGCAAGGGCAGTGGAAGTCTTTCAGTAGTATAGAGTCGGGAATGGGCAAAAAGGAAGGAGGGAGCCAGATGAGAGGGCGTGAGCAGGCTTTACAAGTCTAATGGCAGGTGGTTGATAGCTCAGCAGATGGAAAAGCACCTTGGGTGTGTGTCTGTGTAAACTGAAAGCAGCAGGTTGAGTGTGAGTGGGACTGACACTCTCCCTTGTGACCTGCGATGGTCCTGGTACCCAGTAGACGCCTGGTAAATGTGCATGGTCATGTTTGCGAGGCACCTTCTGATACCCACCAAAAACAAATGTTGAACCCTCAGAATAAATTGGCAGCAGGGCTTTCCTGCTGAGAGAGACCGTGCTAGGATGTAAAACCTTTGACCTGCAAGCATGGGTCTCGAGCCCAGAGTGTAGTTAGTGGATCTTGGTTCGAGTATGACTTGAGTCATTCATTCCATGAGTGACCATGGAAGAGGAACTTCCTTAGATTCCAATAAAAAGATGTGATAATGGTGCCACCTGCTAGTGTGGTGAAGGTTGAATGAGACAGTGCACACGAGGCAGACAGCTCAGCATCCCACAATAAACCGCAAGTAATAAGGATGATGAGAAATGGCAATGAGGAGGAGGTAAGTGCAGATTAGCTAATAATAGCGGTGATTTACTAGTCTTTTCTTTTTTCCACCAGAGCAAAATCCCTTTAAGCTTTCTTTGATTTTCCTTAATTACCATGTTTCAAACTATATCAGCAGATTATAAGTGAGATGAATAGATTTTTATTAGGAAGGACTCAGAGCTTCCCCGAGACATTGCAGCTGTCTTTGGAGATCAAACCTCACTTTGGAGGTCAAACCTCTCTTTGGAGGTCAACAATTTCTCCCATCGGAACTGTACCCATGTCTGACTGTCCATCTGCTGCTCCCTCACCTGGCATAGGACAGGGAGAGCACAAAACCAATGTTAAATACGACATGTGTATAAGTTAACCAGGTGTGGAGAACTCTGAAAAGAGAGCTGGAGGAAAAGGGGCAAGATTATTCTCAAGAAAAGGGTTAATCACCTTCCTTTGCTTTCCGAATGTGTCAAATGACAGAAGTATAACAAATTTATTTTAGGGCTCTTAACTGGCTTTATCTGCATCTCTAGATCAGGGCAAACCCCATTGTATGAACCAGAGGAGCGTTCCCAGGAGCCGAGCAAAGTCAGCTTTATACAGAAAGGGGCTTCGGAAACCAGAATGAGAACAAAAAGCAGGTTGTTTCAAAGTTACTTCCTTACAGGGTTAATACAGGAACCTTCCTTATCATGGGGGGCAGGTAGGATTGACTGCTGTGAGGCCCCTGGTTTTTTGGAGAACTGCGCCCATGTGGTGCCCAGGGCAAGTGAGTGCATTCCAGACTGGCCTGTGCTGCCCGGGGTTAACGCAGGAGGCTGGTCCTAGGCCGTGGTCTCCCAGGAATCCGAGACCTGTCAAATCGGTGCCCACTGGCGCCTTGGCCTATGCTTTGCTCTCGGTGATTCTGGCACGCATTCTGCTTTTGAAATGTTTTATTTAGGTATATTCAAAAGCAATAGATTATCCAGAAATGCTTTTCTCTTTTTTCAATAGCCTAGAACAATGATAGGATATTAATGGGCACAGAGAAAAAGGAGTGGAGCCAGGCATGGGGGTACATGCCAGAAATCTCAGCACTGGAGAAACTGAGGCAGGAGGATCACAGCCCAGCCTAGGCTACAGAGCAAATCCAAGGCCAGCCTGGACTACTGTATATAGTGAAACCCCATTTCAAAAAAATAAAGGCATATAATAGATGTCAGTTTAAAAAGAGGAATGGCCAGGGGTGGTGGCTCGCACCTGTCATCCCAGCACTCAGGAGGCAGAGGCAGGAAGATTGCTTCAAGTTCAAGGCCAGTCTGAGCTACATAGTGAGTTCAGGGTCAGCCTGAACTACAAAGCAAGACTGTGTCTCAAAAAACTAAAATAAATAAGTAAATAAAGGAATGGTGTGTTACAAAGGAGTATTTAAAGATTCTTCACTATGCAGTTAGATTTCTTCATGAATAAGTGTCCACTTGTCTAAATTTGAGAAGAGATTTTGCAGTTAGGCATGGTGGCACACTCCTATAATCCCAGCACTCAGGAATGCTTAGGCAGGAAGATCACAAGTTCAAGCCCAGCCTGGAAAAGTGATCGCCTTAGTGAGACCCTGTCTCAATATCATAATAATGATAATAATAATAAGCTGGAGGTGTAGGTCAATATGAAAGCCCTGGTTTCAACTCTTGTACCACAAAAAAGAAAAAGAACCCAAAACCTTTGCATATGAGAATGTTGCTGATGTAACTTGAAAACTCTAAATGTGGTTTTGAAAATACATGTTTAACAAAAATATCCAGAAAATTAAATTTTTCTACCCTTATAAGAGGGATTCTTACAAGAATGTTTCTAATACTTAGTTATAACTAAGGG
The DNA here is from genome assembly GCA_004026965.1 of Petromus typicus. Lineage (NCBI taxonomy): Eukaryota > Metazoa > Chordata > Mammalia > Rodentia > Petromuridae > Petromus > Petromus typicus. The sequence goes on from PVIR01007017.1 coordinate 39,843, forward strand.
GGCTATATGATATTATTTTTAACATTATGTTTGTCCTAACCTTTTCAGTTTTGATAACATTCCTCAGATTTTATTACATTTCTACCCTTCAGTATGAAGTCAATAAAGATGATTGATTTCTACAAGGGCCGGCAAAAGTGAGGGGAAAGATAGGCAGCCAGTGCTTTAAGAACTTTTAAAAAGATTAATACTAACCCTGTTTAGTATTAACTAAGGCCTCATGTATCTCTAGCTTGCTTTACCCTCCCAGTTCATAAATGTTTTCCGCTTAAAGGCTTGGGAGAAAACCAAGCAAATATTTCCAGCTCCTTTGCAGCCTAGATCAGTTTTTTCTTTCCACTCAACATTTCTGTTTTTAACAAAGTCCCTGCGTTCCCCCCAAGCTCCTGTTTCTGGGCAGAGCTGCCAGCGCTCCTGTCAGACCCAGCTGTGGGTCTCCTGTGTGAGTGAAGCCCGCAGAGCCCCTTTCAGGCTGGAGTATGGAGACAACAGGGAGAGTGATCAGGCGTAGTGTCTTTTGTCAGAGCTTAAGGAGAGGCCATTCTTGAGACATTTTACTAAAGTTTCACCTGTTGAAAGTATTACAGAAGGCAAATGAGGCTGAAATCTCTCAGATTTTTATAATTTCTTTATGAAAACACTTCAGCGCCATTAACAGACTTCTACATATTGTTGAAACGATCAGCCTCTGTGTGACAAATTAGGACAACTTTGAAACGAAACCTAAAATACCATATCAATCCGTGACCGAGGCTGCTTTGAGCTGGAGCTGGGGTTTGAGCTCCCCCAACATACCCAGCCTTTCCCTCCCCCAGCTGCTGTCTCTCTCTCTTTCCCCCACTCTCCACTTTTTCTCTATTTTCCTTCCTTTCTCTTCTCACTCTTCCTCGTCACCCCCTTTTTCTGTTTTTCTTTTTCTTTCCTTCTGTTTTCTTCTTTACCCCTCTCCTCCTCTCTAGTTCCCTTTTCCTTCCCCTTTCCTTCTTGTTTCCTGTGACATTGGCAGACATGTTTTGTGACCTTCTTACCCATCATGTTTTCCGTACAGTTCTCTGTGGTGTGGGGTCTACATAATAAAGACCCAGGCAAAGCACTGTTCCTGCAAAGCAGCTTCTGCTTCCAGCCTGTCGGCATGGCCAGAGACCCTGGGCTCCCATTTCTTTAGCTACACCTCCTCCATCGCTGTGGGCAGTGAAAAGGAAGGAAAAAGACTGACTTACAGATTAGACATCTGACCCTTTATCTGCAAATCACAGCAGGAATTCTTACTATAAACTCTGTTTAGTGGCTTTTTTGGAAAAAAAAAAAAAAGCAATGGCTTCTTTTATTTAACAGATTATATTCTTCTGTATTGTCCTGGTACTTTGTAAATAACCCCAAGAGCACTTAATTTGTTATACTGTGACTTAGTTATTGTAAGTGTTTTCCTTTTTTGCTTTCTTATGAGTGTCTAGAGAGTTGCAAGTTATCTTGTTGTCATCATTTCTGAACATATTCATGCCCCCTAGAAAACCTTATCAAATACACTAGAATAAAGCTGTTGCATAGAGTACAATATAGCTATTGTAAAGAATGTGAGGTCCAGGAATTTAGTTCAAATGGTACCTCCCCTACCTTGGAAGTACAAGGGCCTGAGTTCAATCCCTGGTACTGCCAAAAAAAAAAAAAAGAATGTGAACTGCAGTACATATAGGAGTTCTGTATATATTTATATACATTGGGTAGAAAAAATAAAATTGAGGTAAAATCTCACTTTTGAGGATAGCTCAAAAGCCCAGGGACTACTGTTTTAACAAAAGTCACCTCTGGAAAGTAACTTTGGGGGAGAGAGAGAGGAACAAAGCAAGGAAGGAGGGGAGCAAGAAGGAAGGAAAGGGAAATGCTTCCCTTCTGTGGTCTGAATGGCCGGAAGTTTGCTTTCCAGTGTGCCGTGAGATTTCACCACTGTCGGTATGGCAGTTCCTGCCCTATAGCAGCAGAGGGGGACCCTTGTCCAGCCCAGCTCCTGTGCTCATGTCTTGTCCCTTCACCTCAGCTCTTACTATCTTCTGTCATTTTCAAGGCTGACTGTTGCCAGCTGCTGCCCTCGCGCAATTCCAGGCCCACTTCTCCCTCCCTTTTCCTCTATCTGTACCCTCTTCATGGCTGTATACACAGATGGACAGAAGGATACATGAACGGGTGGGTCGATGGGTGAGTGAGTAGACGGGTGGACGGATGGATCACTCAGACCGTTCTTCCTGGCCATCACCTCTTCCATCACTGCCCTCGCTCCTTCCTCACAGCCAGCCATCTCACATTTCGTGCTGATCTGTTCTCCTCTTCCAGATCAGCCTGCAGCTCACTGTAGTCACTGGACACAGGAATCCATTTTTCTCTGTGTTTCCTGAAGCTCTTTTTCAGAAGAGGTGGGAAGGGTCATAGTAGGCTCTGTGCCTGCAGAACCTCGGAGCCTACAAAGTCCCTAGCCTTGCCCTCACTCCAGGCTATTATTTTACGTCAAGGTGGGTCATGCACTCTGCAGTGTTGAAGGTCTAGAGACTCTGAAAGTGCTCTGCCAAATCCTCTCTGTGTTTTTAAAAATATTTTTTATTAGGACCTATTTTCAGTACAAGATGTTTACATTTAAACCCTCCTTTTGCAAGGACTGTTCTGGGTTCTCCCTCAAATGGGCTCCTGGAGGTTTCCTTCCTGTTGGTACAGGACCTGCTGACCATGGAGCCTCTGGTGCTGTGTTCTAGGCCCAGGCACTGGGTGTGGTCCTGCGTCCTGAAACCTAGGAGAGGGATTTAGCACCAAGTTTCTTCCACGCTTTATAAGACAGGAGTCAAGATCTGCAGAAAGGATACTTCCAGTTACCCCCAGTGCTCCCCAAACAAACCATGGCATCATCTTGTCCTAATAACTGCTCCCGGGGAATGCTCACCTGAACCTTAACACGTCCATGTACAAGCCTGAAGTGTTGTCTTTATCCCAGACTAATCTACCTTCTCTTCAGCTCCGGGAAAGGAAAGAGAAAGGAGTGAGTGGGATTTGGGTGGTCTGACCCGGCTTCTGGGCCAGTCTGATGCAGCACGGTGTTCGTTCACTTGAGCACTCTGTACAGAAGGCAATGGCTATAAAACACAGTCTGCATTTCATTTCCTCTCTGTTTTCAGTACTGATTCTGGAATGATCTTTTGCCTTTTTTCCCCCAGCACCAGGAATCGAACTCAGAACCCTTGTACCTTCAAAGTAGGCACAGTACCACTTGAGCTATATCCCAGCCCAATCTTTGACTTTTTACATCCTTCTGTGGCTGCCACTGGCAGCAGAGCAGGAAAGAGCCTGCACAGTGTGTCCCATCACTGCAGCTGCGCCTCCCTGGCAGCTGCACTCCAGGGCCTCCAGTGCCCATGTGTGCCCTCTTCTCTCCACCCTGTCCTGGCTCCCAAAAGTGGACCATCTCAGCTCCTCTGTCTCCTGACATTTCCTTGCCCTGTGCCTTTGCTTGCTCATCTTTCTTCCTGGATGTTGTCTCTTTTCCTGTTACTCTGTATTCAAACCCCTGCTCAGCCTTGAAGAGGTGGCTCCTCCAATCTCCTCCACAAAACCTCCCTAGGCATCCTTGAGTTGGTCGCTTCCCCTTTTCCCACTTTGCTTCTGCGCTGAGTATTGTTCACTCATGGGCCAAAATACTGTGTTGAACCTATTTGTTTACACTTGTCTTTTCAGCTAAGCAGGGAGCTCCTAAAGAGAAAGGTTCCTGTCAGATTCATTTTTAAAATTCTTAGCTTGTAAAACAGAACTTGGCATCCAGGGCAGGGTTTGTATGAATGAATGTGAATGTGCTCTTAAACCCTAAGTGGAGATACAAGTGGAAGTCCTTCCAGCTCCCGCTGCTTTCCAGGGCAATACGCTGCAGGTGAACACTTTCTGGAAAAGGTGGAGGGCGGGGAAACATGGGAAGAGACACTTCCTCTAAAGCCAGGCCTAAAAATACAAACAAAAGCTTGGAATGCAGAAGTACTAACAACAGAAACTAGACCAAAAAGCGTCAACATTCAAATGTCTTGGTTGAATTTTGAAATATAAGCAAGAAGACTTACAGGAGCTTTCGTGTTTTATTTCTTCAATAGGACGATCTACAAGTCAGAGGAGAATGAATGGATAGAAACACTATAAAGTAGCAACAGACATTATAATTATAAACAACTATCTTTTCTTCTGTTCTGGTTTATCTTCATCACGCTAGCAGATTGTAACGTTTTAAATGTGATTTCGAAGGAGAATGGGGCATCAAGGGGCAATTAACTCAATCCTTTCAGGGCATTTTGTAGAAATAAGGTGAGCTGTCAAGGGCACTGAACTTGCCTGCTACGCTAATAAAGTCCCCAGAACTTCTGAGTGCCCTTTAGAATGTAGGCCAGGGCTTGTTAAGCTGTCTATGAAGAAGGACTATGTCATGTGCGTGTGTGTTTTCTTCCGCCCTCGTTCCCATGTGCTCTATGAATATAATTAAAAATTAATTGCTAGAAAAATTGAGCAGAAAAGACAGAAATAACTAACACGAACTCGTTTCGCACCCATTTAGACTCGGCTCTTTTCAGTAACAGACTGTACAAGCAGTGAAAAGTTACTGAGAGGAGAACGCTCATGTGCCGATTTGATAATAGTAGAAGTCTTAAGGGCAGAAGCTAATTAGAAAATAACTAATTTAAAGAAGATCTAAAATCACAAAATGGAAAATTACTTGAAAAGTAAAAAGCTTATCTTTTGTGTGTGTCTCCTCTGCTCCCTCTCAGATTTAGAGTGAATTCTTTGATCCTCTTGGACACTAATTGTTTGCAGTGCAAAAGTTTTAAATTGATCCTTTGCTGTTCAGATCAGGGCAGCCGGAGCTGCTGACATCTCGCCAATAGCATTAATAAGCAGCCTGGCAGGGTCTAATAAATTTCCTCGGGATCCTGACACTGTCATTTTGAGGGCAGAGTGAACTCTTATTACCACAGAGCTGCAAACCTCTCATTTCGGCTCCAGATGATTACAGCTGCTAGTGCAGCCCTCACTAAAGTAGTTTTTAGTAACTGGTTCAGGGTTAAAGTATCATATTTAAAAGACTTAATGATGATCAGTGTGGGGAACCAGTTGTGGCCGCGCAACTTTGATGTGTTTCTAGAGTGACCTACAAAAATGTGGACTCCTAATGATCTATTTTCTCAACAATTTCAGAAAACAAGCAGCTCTTAAAATCCAGTGTCTCTACCACGGACCCTGAGGGTTTGAAGCCCTTTCAATTGGAGATGGGCCATTATTTCTTGGAAACAGGCCATGGCTCTTTGTCTCTAATCCCAGATGAAATTTTTCCAGCCCCTTAACTGAATCTTTCTTTCACAGAAAGAATTTAGTCTCAGGTTTCTGTAAGTGAGCGAGCTTCATATTCAAAGTGGGGAGCAAGATTGTTAAGTCTCTCCACAGAGCTTCTGAGCCTGGGGCGAACCTGACACACACGATCGTCTCAGTCTTCTTCTCGTGGGCTCTGCTGTGGATCACACCAGTCCTTTCTGCCTGGTTTTGCTGTCTTAATTTTGCATACCTTACGCTCTATTAAAATGTCCAGCAAAGGATTAAGCTATTATCAAATGCAATCTTTCAGTGTGAATTGAGTACCATGGGTGCCGTTTAGCCAAAGTAGAGATTAGAAACTTTTAATCCGGTGAGAAAGTATAGGTTTTTGTTTTGTTACTATTATTGGTGGATTTTTTGCTTCCGAGATTTGTTTTATTTTGGTGGAGTTTTTTGTTTTGCTTTGGTTTGATGTTTTGTACTTGTAGTACTGAATATTGAACCCAAGTTATATCCCTAGCCATATTATTTTATTTTATTTTTCACTTTGACTTGCATTCTCACTAAGTTTTATTTAAGGTGCCCAGGCTGGACAGTACAAGTTTTACATATTGATATAATACTATGATTTCAGTTCTAGTTTTTGTTAACTTCTTTGGACTAGGCATGAACTGTGTCCTCTTGGGCACTTGGTCTCCTGGTAATTGTTCCATTCCTAACAATGCTATTGGGAGTTTTAATGTTAACTTCACTTAATCCTTGCAAATTTGAGATAACCACTAAGAAAAGCTGTTCCCAAGAAAGCTTACTTTAAAAAAATGATCAGGCCCAGGGATTTAGCTCAGTGGTTCCGGCGCCTGTCTTGCAAGCGCAGGGGCCTTGGTTCGATTCCCCAGTATATAATACTGGGCGTGGAGACTCACATCCAGCAGCAACCAGTACCACACACCACAGTGCCGGGCGTGGTGGCTCACACCTGTAATCCCAGCACTCGGGAGGCAGAGGCGGGAGGATTGCTGTGATGTGAGTTTGAGGCTGAGCTCAGGGCTAGCCTGAACTACAAAGCGAGAGCCTGTCACAAAAAAAAAAGTTCATCAGCACTGATTCATATATGGTAATGATTTTAGTGTCAAACAACTGGAATGATAACCTGTTTGATATGAAAAGTAAAATGTGCTGCTTAAAAAAGTGAATTATGAACCCTTTGCCTTTAACTGCAGAATCAGAGCAGAACAGAATGAATGAGAAGTATGAAAAGCTGTAAGAAACAATGAACTCATGGCTCTTAAACCTCAGCTCCCTCTGCTAGTCACATCTGCGGTTTGTGTGTCAGTTGCTGGACAGTGCCACGGGTCGTGGTGCTGGGCCGGAGGAGGCTGACTTTCCACACACTTCTTCCTCTACATGCTGCAGGTCACATATTATGCTTGGGAGGAAGCCATGCTCCATTGTTCCACCCCAGAGCAGGGAACTATATTTATTTTTTATTTCACGTTATTTCAGCTGTCTTCACGTTTTTCTTTATTGTTTTCTTTCCTCCTGCAGAGTTCTCTTTCAAGCATTGCTGGGGAGAGGGGAACACTCAGTCATGAACTCTTTGGCACACAAGGGCCGGAAAGCAATTTCCCCGCTTCTTAGTGGTTCATATAGCTCCTTGGCCACCTTGGTTGAGTCCACTATGGGTCCGAATCTGTGTGGGAACTGTTTTGATGTTAAAACGTATACAATTATTTCAGAGTTTTTCCTGGCCCATTGATAGAACCTATCACATAGAATAATCAAATTACGTGGTTATCTCTTTAAAACTGCTTAGCAAGTTGGTATTTAAAGGAGAATTTGGTTCTATACCTAACAGCTGATATCTTTGTGCTTAAAGTAACTGTCATATTTCAGAAAGTTTATTTCTGCCTTCCAACAGTATGGATTTCTTCCTATGACATAAATCAGTGAAGGGGACAAGAGATTATATTATAGCAAAACTTTGATGTTACCAGTAACTGTTAGCAATATCCATGAGGGGCAGCTTTGATACATTTGGGGGCAGATGCATTAATGTACATCTCACTCTTTCCCTTTGATAAAACTCCATGTTCTATAGATACTTTAAATGTTATCATCGTTAATGATAAAGCATTTCTGTGTTCTCACGGTTAATGAGCATATCAGTATGATAATTACTTGCAATAGATATGAATGATTCATTTTGCATAATTAAAGGAGATTTGGAAAAGGTCAGGAATGTTTAAGCAACCCTTTTCATTGATTTCACAGGATTACCTAGACTGTATCAAGGATCAAACAAAACTTCCCCTGGAGACTGAAGACAGATCGGCCCTTTTTGGAAACATACAAGATATCTACCACTTCAACAGGTAAGTAGATACTCAAAAGGTTGTTCTCACACAGGAATTTTATGCATTTTTCTTGAAACAGCCTAGCAAAACTACTTATAACCCCCGATAAATCCATATTTATTTATATGGCTATTATGTTATGGAGGTTTCTGGCGAGAAACATCTATTTCTTATACGATTAGTACAACTATTCTAAATTTTATCCCAAAACAACAACAATAAAAAACAAAATTCTGTCCCTCTCCATGTTTGTCCTAGAAGCACATTAACCTTTTTATTCCCTAGGAGAACGTGAATAGGACATTGAGAAATTCACACTTGCCTGGTCTCCAGCACCCTCCTATGGCAGATTTTCTATAAATTTCCTTTACCTACAGTAAATCTTTTAAGTTATAACATAGACTTTAATTCAGCTTAATTAATAATCATTTCAAATAATTTAATGCAAGAACAAATTTTCTCACTTTCTCTGTTCAAATTGTACTTTCTCAGCAAGGCCTACCCAGTACATACACATGCGCTTCAGCTGCTCCACTTTTTCCTTTCCTTGTGATACCCATCAGTTTTGAACATACTCTTGCTGTGCTTTTAGATTATTTCTCTTGTTTTGTTCCCCATCTATCTCACAGAACACAGGATTCTGTCTGCTTTATTACTGCATAGGGTCTAAAACAACTCTGGGTCCGTAGGGTCATTTGCACTTTTAATGAATGAATGAATGAATGAATGAAAATATGCTTCTTGGCATGCTGTGAAGCTTCACAAGCTGACACACCTCACATGTCAGGTCTGTGCTGGCAAGCACTAAAATGGTCCCTGCGATGATGTGGCTTTTGCTATATTGAAATTGTGGCTCATCGGTTACACTAGCTGAATCTTGCCCCTCTGCTTACTAAGATTGGTAAAGGTGAGCTCCCTGGAGGCCAGACCCCCATCTCCTTTGCCACCCCTGAGTCCCTGTGTCGGGGCGCTAGCTGAGGAGACCATGGTTGTTGAGTTGAATCAACTCATCTTTTGATTCTGAAGACATAGGATATGGGAGACACCAGCATTACATTAGGGTTTCTCACTCATGTAACTCTTTAAAAGCCAGTTTATGGTCCAGGTATGTAACTCAGTGTTTCCAGCACCTGCCTGGTAAGCACAAGGTGCCAAGTTTGATGCCTGGTATTCCCCCTAAAAAGAAAGAAAACCAGTTTACAGTTTGAGTCAGTAGTTCTCCACCAGGGCTATACACTGGTATCACCAGGGAAGCTTTTTAAAAAAGAACAGTGGATGGATCCAATCTCCTGGAATTTTTACTCATTAGTCGGAGGTGGGGCTTATAGGTCAGAATTTTTCATAAGGTTCTCAGGTGTTTGTAACGTACAGCCATGGCAGAGAAGCACTGTCCAGACAAACACAACAATAACAACAAAGAAAAAAAGCATAAAAATATGAAAGGAAAAACTTGTGCTCATTAGAAAAGTATTGGTGTTCATGCAGGCACTGATTCTGATGATAAAATTCCACAAGTGGGGCTTCTTTTTCTAGAGCCACAATACCCTAGAGTAAAGGATTGTATGGCATGGAAGGGGGAGAGAAGATGCTAGGGGCACCCTGGCCTAAGGTATACTGTGCCCTGTCTGTCAGCTGATGGTAAGAGGGGGTTACAGCACACTACCTTCAGGCCGGAGACCAGAGAATTGTAGACAATTACCATGTCAGACGCATCATGTGGGACTCACTGGCTCTGGCCCCCGCCAGGTGGGGCACTAACTGATATGACAGCTAGTCACCTGCCTCCTGCCAGGTGGAACCTGACTACTCAATCCATGAATCCTGAAGTGTGACTGACTCTAGGAGCACTTTCACTCCAGGAATAAAAGGGTTCCTGTGCCTCATGATTTAAAGACAGATAAAAATGAGTTAGCAAAGGGGACTCAGCCCTGGAGCCTAATCTGCAAATTTTGGTTGACTGAGAAGATCTTAACATTCCTGATTTGGTCCTTGGCTCTCTATTTGGTGTCTCTTGACCATGATGATCAGACTTGTCTAAAAGCTGAGTCAGAGGAGGAACCTGACGATGGTGTGTCATCAATGTGAGGCATCAGTGTACTGACACAGTTACAGGGGATCGTGTTCATGCCATCCCTGTGTAGATCACTTCAGTATATTCCCTGTACCCATGTTATCTCATTTAATCATCTTAACATCTCTTCAAGACAGAAAGGATGCAATATTGTACTATTTTCTTTATTTGTGTGGCACTGGGGAGTGAACTCAGGGCTTGAGCACTGAGGTACACCCCAGTCTGTCTCTCTCTCCCTCCCTCCTTCTCCCCCTCCCTGACAGGGTCTCTTCCCCTGTTTACCCAGCCTTACCCATATTACATTGTCTTCATTATTGAGCCCACATAGCTTTACTTCAGCCCTGGCTTAGCTTTCCTGGATTCTGCCCTATGAATTTATTTTTTAATTAGTTTGTCAAATTTTAGGAAGCACTGTGTTGGGATTTTAACAGGAACTGCATTACATTTCTTTGTGGACAATAATGTCTGAAAATTAGAATTTTGTCTTGCCTTTCTCAGTACTTTTTATGTTTTTTTCATGTCTTACTGCTTTGGATGAGACGTCTCATACAGTGTTTTTGGATAAGGGCATCCTTAGCTTCTTTTTCACTTTAGCAGAAATATTTCATCATTAAATATAATGTTTGCTGTGAATTTAAATAACATTTGTCTTGCTGGTATTTCATTAGGACTCTTGTGAATGTTGAATTGTATTGACTCCATACTGTGTCTTTAGTAAAATTTTTTATTTACATTTATCAGTAGTGAATATTTACAACACACAATGTAAATTGACCATGAGAAATTGATGCATATATAATCATACCTTGGTCCTTTTTACTTCCCTTCCCATGCTCTTCCATCTTACCCCTCTTCAGATCTCCTTCCCATCCCCACAAAGTCTGTCTCCCTGTTTCCTATCATCTATGTTTTATTTTCTTTTAAAATTATTTATACTTTTGGTTTCTTATACAAGAGAAACTGTGAGATAGTTAGCCTTCTGTGTCTGATTTATTTTACTTAGCATGATTGTCTCAAGCTGCAGCAATTTTCCCACAAATGACTCAAATTTATCTTTTTTGGCTGGGTAGTCTCCATTATGTATATATATCACATTTTCTATATCCATCCATCCATTCAAAGCCATATAGAACAATTCCAAGATTTAACTGTTTTGAGTTGTGCTGCTATGCCTTTAGTAAAGTTAACATGTGATTTTACCCCTTCAATTTCTAGTGTTAAGAATTATAGGCATTCTGATCTGAAACATATATAATATGGCTGGAATAAGTTCGACCTGGTTGTAATATTTTCTATATATTTTCACTTGATTTATTTGTATCTTTTTAAGGAAAATTTTCATATATGTTCATAAATGAAAGGAGTATATCATTTATTTTACTGTTCTGTTGAGTTGGTATATATTTAAATTGTTATTTTATAAAATCTTTTATCATGAAATGTTTTAGAATATACTTGAAACTTCATTTTTGTTTTCTCTTTGGTAGCCAAATCTTTCTCTCTTTTATTATCCCTGTGCTAGCCTAGAAATATGTCTTTGGTTTGGTGCCTAGAATAAATCCCCAAGAGATTAGGAAACTGAATTGATAAAAAAAACCAAAAAACCCTACTTTCTTCATTAAAACAGCCCCTAAAATCCTCACTTTTTTTTTTTTTTTTTGAGAGAGAGGGTCTTGCCTCTCTGCAGTTCAGGCTGGCCCTGAGCTCAGCCTCAAACTCACAGCAATCCTCCTGCCTCTGCCTCCCGAATGCTGGCATTACAGGCATCAGCCACCATGCCCAGCACTATGGTATGTGGTACTGATTGCTGGTAGTTGTGAGTCTCCACACCTGGCATTGTTGTATGTGGTTACCTGGTATCAAACCCCGGCCCTTGCACTTGCAAGGCAGGTGCCAGAACCACTGAGCTAAATCCTCGGCCCCCCAACACTTTTGTTTAACTATTAACCAAAAAAGAATTGCTCCCCTCTGTATATGTATATGGCATCCCTCTCTTGGAATAAAGAGAAGTTATCTAAACTGTAATCTGAATCTTTAAGAATAAAGAGTGAAAAAATAAATGCCATTCCTGCAAATCGAAATTTTGTGTTTTGAATTGTATCTTAGCAGATTAAAATTCTCAAGTCCTCTCTCCTTCTCCAGAGATCAGACTGAAAGTTTCCTTTTCTTTTAGCCCATTGTCTTTAGTCAGGATAACCAAGCTGTGAGAAGAGTTAGGCTCCTGAATTAATCCTGCACTGTATTAGAAACACATCTACTAAAGTCTGTGATGTCTGATGAACTCAAGAAAGCCAAGGACCAAGTGTCTTTCACATGGTTCCTAGGAGCCTTTCTGGAATTACCTGGCAAGTCGTCCTTCACAACCCTTTTCTAGCATAGATTAAACCCTGGGTTTTATTGAAGGGCTTGATTCTCCCCACAGCTATGCCATTATAGCTCTGTGACATAAAACATGCTTTCTCTTTAAGGACTATAGTTTTCCCCCTTAAAGTTAAGGTGTAGACTGGTCAGTGTATGATGAGCATAAAATTTAGGACTCAGAGAATTTAATATGAACAAGAGGTATTTCTGTTCAGTTCTGAAATAGGGTGCAATTGGCTCTGTTCCAGGTTCCTCTCTGTTCGGGAGGAGGGTTTGTACAGAGCCAGACAGAAACCTCCCTGCAGAGTACACCTCTAGTCATGGAGAACACGGGCTCTAAAATGCTTTTCCTTTGACACTTCTTTTTCTTCCCTCTTTTCTCTTAACTCATATAGTATTCAGGTCAGAAAGACTAGATTTCAGATGTCTTTTTATTTAACCACATCCATCTTTCTATATAAGAGAATTATATGGCCATGAACAGGTACCAGATCGCAGTGATAAATGTCATCATATTGTATACCTAAAATGCACCAATAAATTTAAAATTTAAAAAGAACACTTTTTAAAGTTTTTAAAAAGATAATGATATAAATGTCAGAACTATATTTTACAAACTAAAAATAATCTCACAAAGGAGGTAATCGGCATTTGAAATTGAGGCTGTCCTAAAAGATTCTCTCCAAGTACAAGAGGGCAGTTGACTTGAAAGCGGCAGACAGAGCACCATGCTCTGATGGCTTCTGACTCCAGCGGACCTTCAGGAGATGGTCATCCCTTGCTTAGTCTCAGCACAACACCGAGAGCATTCACCGCGCAGCAAGCCCGTTAAAATACTACTCCTTTTTCTGGTGACATGTCTGTGTGAGGCACGATTCCTTTTCACAGACTTCACCTCCGATGACAAACAGCAACAGACTGGATGCCAGAGTGGAAGGAGAACCCAGCCACACCCTGTGAAGTCAGGCTTCATAAGGAAGAATGTAAAACACATCTGTTCTCACCTGAGTTTGTTCATAGTATAAATACTGTTCTTCACAAAACGGTATTTAGATTCATAATTGAGATTCGTGTGTATTACAGATGTTACTAAACAAACTGGTAATTTGAATGATTCAGCTTTAACTTCTATGACAGTAACAATAGCTAGTTGTAATCTACCTAAAGAGTGTTTAAGATCCTGACACTGCGCTTGGGAGTGAGAATCCTTGTGAGAGGCTCGGTCTGCACAGTTCATCATTAGCTTTGCACTGTCTCACCTTCAAATGTGAGGACGCAAGGCAAAGTAACAGATATTTAAGGAGAACCTCAAAGAGGAACAACAAAACTGATCAAGCAGAGAACAGGAGCTCAGTCGAAAACAAAGAACAAAAAAAAGTACAAAATCATCGTCATCATCAAGTCCATGGAGACAAAAGAATATTTTGTTCCCATGAAATAAAAGCCAAAATGTGAAATATATCCAGAGGGCAGTGTTTGATGAAGAATTTCAAGGTTAAACATCTGACAGAAATTTTAAAATTCAATAAAAATGATATAAAGTAAGTGAAGATCTCTCCTGCTAAGACAGAATAGTAATGAAGAGGAAAAATACAAGAGAAAGAATAAGGAAAATTAGAGGATCCAGCTGGGAGATTCAGAATGTAACAGGCTTTCAACAGCGTAGGGAAGAAAACATCAAAAACACAATTCAGGAACGAAAAGGTAGAAGCTTTTTGGTTCTCTTTGATCTCTTACATGCTTTAAAAAAGTGTTTTTGTTTATATTTTATTATATTTTGTTTGCCTTGTTAGAAACTAAAACAGAAACCAATAAAATACCAATTTATGTAATAATTTATAGACCCACATATTTTTCAGGAAAAAAAATAGTTTTACTGCTTTTTCCAGTATCTTTTTGCTTGTTTTGGAATTGTCTTACATTTTTACAGATCTCATTACTCTCTGACTTATGAAGAAACAGCAGAATTCTCTGTGCCCTGACTTTCCGCCGGTGACGATGTCACACGTCGTGCAGCCTCTGGAGACATTCGTTGGACGCTCACAAGGCGGTGGAAGGAGAAAATCCAGGGGGGCCTCAGTGTTTTCATGGACTGGTGTCCTGTGGTCCCACTGAAGGAAGGGTCACCAGACCACACAAGAGCTCAGTTCCCAGATTGTCGCACTGGCCCGGTGCATGGACAAAGACCCACCCCAGTGCCTACAGTTGCTGAGTTTCATAGTTACATTAGCAAAGACAAATTCCTAAAAACTGCCGGAATTTTTTTTAAAAGTCACAAAAATCCTGGAACAGGAATCACAGTGACTCTGGCTTCTCGATAACAGCATTGGGATTTATGAAGTGACAGCACAGCTCTCCAAACATGACTTCCAAGAATTCTACAGCCACTGACCTCACCAGCCACTGTGAAAGGAAAACATTTTAAGAGACAAAGAGTCTCAGAAAACTTAGCTCCCATCACCCTTACTCAGAAAGCTACTGGATATTGTCACCACCCGAAGGCGGAAACCAGTAGAGATCGGAGCTGAGCAGCGGAGGCCCCACCCCGAGCAGCACCAGGGCCTACGTCAGGAGCCTGGAGTGGGACGGGCAGGGCAGAGCAGGACACAGGCCTGGGAGGCTCCAGGAGAGACGGTAGCCGGAGCTACCTGATGGTGAGATGCTGTCAGTTGAGATTTATACTCTGGACACACCACTTGAGGATGAAACAATGCTGTGTACTTGGAAAAAGGCAGGCAGGAGTGAGAGATGATTGTAAGGGAAAGCATGGTTTCACAAGAAAGGAATCATGGCATACACACAACACACCGAAGATAATATTTCTGAGGTCTTAAGATATGTTAGACATTTAACCTAAACAAAATGCAAAGCAGGGCTGGAGATGTAGCTCAGTTGGTACCATGCCCACAGGGCAAGCATAATGTCCTGAGTTTGATCCCTGGTACTGGAAAAAAAAAAAAAAGCAAAAAATTTGCAAAGTAATGGGAGAAAATGGTAGGAAGGAAAGTTAAGGGAGGGCCAGGGCTTTAGCTCAGTGGTTCCAGTATTTGCCTTGCAAGCGCAGAGTTTGATCCCCAGTACTACACACCACAGTGATAGGCATGGTGGCCCACGCCTGTAATCCCAACACTCAGGAGGCAGGGGCAGGAGGATTGCCATGAGTTCAAGGCTAGCCTAGACTAATAGTGAGCTCAGGGCCAGCCTGAACTACAAAGCGAGATCCTGTCTCAAAAGAAAAAAAAACAAGAATAGCTGAAACTGAAAAATAAGGTCTGTACATCAGCTACATGCTTCGAAGGGACACGGTTAAGCAGGAACACTGAAAGGGCCGAAACTGCTTCTCAGCAGTGGCCACTGAGATCAAGAAGCACAAAGCAAGATTTTTAATCACAACTCCTGAAGAACTGGTTAACTTTTTAAATTATGTAATATGCTAGCTATTAAAATGAATATTTAACATGTTAAAATATGTATATAAGCCTTGATACTGAAAATATGGAGTACAGTTTGAATGTGTGCTAGCATTGGCACTGAGAATAGCCTTTGGCCTAGCAATTCCACTTAAAGAATTTTATTCAGGGGCCGGGGAGTTAGCTCAGTGGTTCCGGTGCCTGTCTTGCAAGCGCAAGGACCCGGGTTCGATCCCCGGTAACCACATACCTATACTGGGTGTGGAGACTCACGCCCAGCAGCAACCAGTACCACATACCACAGTGCCGGGTGTGGTGTCTCACGCCTGTAATCCCAGCACTCGGGAGGCAGAGGCAGGAGGATTGCTATGATGAGTTTGAGGCTGAGCTCAGGGCCAGCCTGAACCACAAAACGAGACCCTGTCTCAAAAAACCAAAAAAAAAAAGAATTTTATTCAGAAGATTAATTGAATGAATTATGGTATTAATCACACAATGAGATATTATGTACTTACTTCAAAGAATGATACTGCCATTAAAAATTAAGATAGATTTACACTTGAGAAGAAAGATTTCCTCTCCTACCAAATACTTATTTCCTTTAAAGCATAATTGCTATCTATTTATAATTTCATATGGTTAGAGTGATTTGGCATTAACTGTCTGCCTTTTTTGCACTCAAAATAGGTCCTTAACAGAACAGGCAAAGCTCATATTGCTTTCTGATCGGTTCTTAGTTCCTTAAACTGCACTGGGTATCTCAGCAAATGTTTGATGAATGAATGAGTGTGTATAGTCAGTGACAAACATCTGAAAAATTAAGTGTTAGGTATGGCTTATCTCTAGTAGGAGAGTTACTAGTCCAAATTGTAGTTAAGCAAGCATTGGTGGTATAATGATGAGCATAGCTGCCTTCCAAATTATAGTTAAATCCAGGCTCCACCATGATCCTGGGCAAGTTCCATATATAAACCTTGTATATAATAACGGAACTTCAGTTGTCTAATCATGTGATTCCTTATAGATGTCATTAGAAACATTTAAGTTTTTAAATTAATTTGTCTTTGACCATGAGACTATAATACTTCCTGGGTTTGTTTTTTTTTTTCTTTTTCAGTGAACTTCTGCAAGATTTAGAAAACTGTGAAAATGACCCAGTGGCCATAGCAGAATGTTTTGTGTCCAAGGTAAGCAGGGTTCATTTTGGGGGCCATCCAAGGTAAATAGAGAGTATAGATTCTTTCCATGTTAAAGTTAGAATGAATGGTGTGTTCCACACCGAAGTTAGCTCTCTAGATTTTTGTTCTGACTGTTGCTGTTTTTGGTAGCAAAGAAAAAATACATTCTTACTGGGAGGAGATGCTAACTCAGTAATGTGAACACATACAGTAACTGAACAGTGTCGCTCACCCTTGCCCACAGAGAACTGAGGATGGTTAGAAAAATAAATACGTATAACATAACTACATATACATAAATACATATAACATGCCACTGAACCGGTTATAAAAATCCCTTAGACTCTTAACTACTTCATATATAATATACTAGCCTGTCCTCGATAATTATCTCTTGAGGGATAAAGAAATGCAGAATTGATTTCCTGTATCTTAAGAATGCACTCTGGTTTTCCTGCATTTTTCTTACAATGCTTTCATTGGTTAGAAAAAGACAAGAAAAGGATTTGAGCATTCTCTTTTTTTGTTGAGATAGGGTCTCAGTTTGTAGTTCAGGCTGGCCCCGAACTCACAGCCTCTGCCTCCCGAGTGCTAGGCTTACAGGCACGAGTCACCACCGCCAGCATTGTGATACGTGGTTACCAGAAATCAAACTCAGGACCTTGCGCTTGTCATGCAGATGCTGGAACCACTGAGCTAAATTCCTGGCCCTCGATTTGACTTTTAAAGTTTAATGGCAGTAAGTTCATGCTTTGAACTTGAAAGGAGATCCTGCAACATACAATCCATGACTGTATTATTTTCTCAACATGCTACCTGATACAGATAAAATGCCATTTAACATTTCTTGAAAAAATTCAGCTTGTGTTTGGAAAACCTCTGACAGAAACTGTTTTGCAGTAAAACTTCGACTTAGACAAAGTCTGAAGCAAGGTTCATAATGGTGTTTTAGGATCAACCATGACTTAGCACCTCATTTAAAGCTCTGGATTCCAGTGTGAATTTGGGATGTTGTTATAACCCAACCTGGCCCCAGACATGTTCCATGAGGTCATTTCTGATGGCTACAGAACCCCCAGATAAATATGAACCCAAATGTTAACACCCTAGGTTTTATTGAAGTTCCCTAAAAGCAATCAATGGGCATGTCTACAAACTCTCCTGACCTTCGGTGTGCATGTTCCCGTGGAAAGTGTTTGCTCACATCTGCTTAGGCACACAAGTTTTTTTTCACAAGTGGCCTGTGTCATAATTGATCCTCTTAAAGGGTAGGAATTTGAAAAAGAAAAAGAAAATGGATAAGGGAGAAACGGTTGGATAGGCCAAGTATATCAAAGAAGATATGTTAAAATAATCACAGCACATAAACAACACAGAAACTTTCGGAAACATTTGGCTTTTACTGGTAACTGTAATCACGAGCTGATTAAAGATGTTCCAGCATACACTTAGCTCTGGCTTAATTATTCACATAAAAGTTTGTTTATGAGCCTCATTGCCAGCTCCCAAATCTTATTTTTCATTGTAATTTTGCCAAGTTTAATTAAAAGACTGACTTCAGCACTCCACACATTCACATGGAGGCCGGAATCGTGAGGGAGCATTTGGTTCTGGCATAACCTGCTTTTCACTCAGCACCCTGAAATTTTCTGAAACACCACCAGCTGCTCTGTTTGGGAGGAATGGAAAATCGCTCTAATTGAGAGGTCATTAACAAAAGAGGCAAAGCTGGCATTTGACTTCTGCTTTCATCTGAGTCACTGGGGCTTACACAGAGATGCATCTTTGACCTGGCTTACTTTTGTGGTATGTGTAGGTTAAAGAAATCCTTACCAACAGAAGGAGAATACAGAGCTGGGGTGCAGCTCCTAGCAGTGTGCTCACCTAGCACGTGCCAGGCCCTGAGTTCAATTCCTAGCCCTGCCAAACAAAACAACAACAAAAAAAGGGCATGCCTGTAGTGCATGCCTGTAACCCCAGCTACTTGGGAAGCTGAAGCAGATGGATCACAAGTTCAAGATCAGCCTAGTCAACTAATGGAGACCTGATTTCAAAACTAAAAGGTCAAGGTTGTAGCTCAGTGGTACATACCTCTGAGTTTGATCCCTAGTACCAAAACAAAACTAAAACACAGTTGCTCCTTACTAACTGCTCATGGAAGAATGAGGAACTAGCAACTGAGGGACAGAAATAAAAGTCAGGCCAGCCACAGTCCTCTGGGCTCTCTCTCAGCTTTTGCACATCACTTACACACGTATGTACCTCTTTCCCTTGGCCATCTAGGGACATTCAAATTACTGCACTACTTCCGTAGAAACTCTTCCAGTTTACCCTTCCAAATCACACAGTTCAGTGGGACCTCTGCACATCTCATCATTTCTGAACTGTTTTTTCAATTCTGTGTCAGATCATCGATTATCAGTACATATGATTCTTTGCCACAGACATGCAAATAAATTCTACTCCACAGAATAATGATTTTGACCCACCCATCCCAATAGAAAAAGCCAGTTTTTATCTATTGGTAATTTCTTTCCAGTTCCTCACTGACCTACCTGTGAAACTTTTACTTCTCTTTTGATCCAGTTATAACATCTTTCTGCTTTCTTCATTATTAGGGTAGATAAAATATTTGACAATGTTCACTTAACATTTGCATGAAAATTATTATTCTACCTTTTCTTTTTTTTTTTTTTTAAGGTTTTTTTAGACAGGGTCTCGCTTTGTGGTTCAGGCTGGCCCTGAGCTCAGCCTCAAACTCACATCACAGCAATCTTCCTGCCTCTGCCTCCCGAGTGCTGGGATTACAGGCGTGAGCCACCACGCCCAGCACTGGTATGTGGTATTGGTTGCCTGGTATTGGTTGCCGCTGGGGTGAATCTCCACACCCAGTATTGTTATATGGTTACCGGGGATCAAACCCGGGTCCTTGCGCTTGCAAGACAGGCGCCAGAACCACTGAGCTATATCCCCGGCCCTATTCTACCTTTTTTAAGAGTTATCCTTTAACAAGCAAGTATTAGTTACTATTTTCCAATATCAGATAATATGCACACACACACATACTCCCCCCCCCCAAAAGACTCAGAAGCCATGGAAATAAAGAGAATTTTAGGGAACTGGGAATATGTTCACAGCAAAAAGCAAGAACCTCCTATCTGCCAGCCACACATTTACCGCACTTTAGGCCAAGCTAACCATGTGCAGATGAGCAGACCTGAATCTTGCTCACTAAAATAATTTTCAGTGTAGTGGGAAAAATGGGGATTCAGCAATTCAACAAACATTATGTGTCCAGTCAACACAATGTGACCTTTACCTGGAAGGAATTCCCAGCTTGGAATGGAAAGA
Organism: Petromus typicus; assembly: GCA_004026965.1. Lineage (NCBI taxonomy): Eukaryota > Metazoa > Chordata > Mammalia > Rodentia > Petromuridae > Petromus > Petromus typicus. The sequence goes on from PVIR01007017.1 coordinate 59,893, forward strand.
GACACTCGAATGGATGTTGCTTCCAGAGAGGTTGAATCCCAGAGTAGGAGCAGGTAGGCCACCTGAAGAGCTGAAGAAAGGCTGCGTGGAAGAGACAGAGCCAGAATTTAGTCCCGAAGGAGGCACCCTGGCTCTTTAGGGAGAGACTACGAGTAACAGTGGGCAGAGAAAAGCTACGTGCACATCCTTGGCAGTGTGCTGCAGCTTTCTCGTGCCTTGCACGTACCTCCAACATGTTCTTTTGCAAAATATTTAAGTTACTTCCTGAGAGTGCCCTCCGCGGTGCAGATCCACCAAGGGATCATGAGCATTGTGAGAGTGCACCATTATTTTCAGCGTCTTCCTATTTGCCTTTGGAACACAGCAGGTGCTTAATCTTTATTGGACTTAAGTGAGTTCAAGTGCCCGTGGGTTCAAGGTCTATAGGAATGGACACAGACAGTTGCCATGGGGCTCCAGAGACAGGCCAGTGTGATCAGAGAACTAAGTTGAAGGCCTAAAGGCTTCTGGTTTTATTATTTTTAAATGAAAGTTGGTATCTGTGTTTTCTTTCTCTATAAAGTTTTCTTTTGTTTCTTCGCAGAGTGAAGAGTTTCACATTTATACCCAGTATTGCACTAACTACCCAAGGTATGGATCAGATCACTTTCAGGTTGTTTGAAGTCCATAAACCCAACATTTGGGGTCCTTGGGTATTGTCTGCCCTGTTCTGTGCTGAGTACCGTGGGAAACCGCACAGCCTGCTAAGAACAGACGGTGGGGGTCCCAGAGATGGGCTGAACCCTTTGGGCTTTGGGCTCCCAGCAAAGCCACTGTGGGAAAACATTGTGAAAGATGTTGAGAGATACAAAGAAGACTGCAAGGTGTCCCCAAAGCACCCCTTGCATCAGGCTGCTCATCTGGTCTGGTCACTTTGGTTAGTGTGCACCTTGTTTTGGGGATTAGGAAACACTGCTAATGAGTTTATGTCACCCAGCTGGAAAGAAAACGTCCTGGTTTTGCTGTGTAAGTTTTAAGAACGATACAGGTTTGTAGAGTTGAGGGAAAGAGCACATCATGCAAAGGCGATATGAGAAAATTAGGCCCGTCATCTACACAGGGTTGCTGGCTCAGTTTTGCCAGTCCCAGAGGGCAGTGCAGGAGTGAGTGCAGAAAAGAATCCAAACAAAATGTTGATGAGGGAGGGTTCAAGCAAAGGCCACACTGCAGGCATTTATCATTTTCCACAAAATGTCCACAATGCAGAGCACCCACCAGCACCTGGCAGTTCCTAGGTCTTTTTTTTTTTTAATCTTTATTGGTACATTACATATACGCATCATGATTGCACTCCACAATGGGGATTTGTACCAGTATAAGATACAACTTAATTCTCATTTTTTCCCATAGCCCTACCCACCCTACCGCCCCCCCATAAACATAAAATTTGTTTCCTTTTTTGTTACAATCTCATCATTTTTCCCCTTTCTCCCTATTTTACATTGAGCATTTTCTTTTTTTTTTCTTTTTTTTTAGGTTTTTTTTTTTGAGACAGGGTCTTGCTTTGTGGTTCAGGCTGGCCCTGAGCTCAGCCTCAAATCACAGCAATCCTCCTGCCTCTGCCTCCCGAGTGCTGGGATTACAGACATGAGCCACCACGCCTGGCACTGTGGTATGTGGTACTGATTGCTGCTGAGCGTGAGTCTCCTCGCCCAGTATTGTATGTGGTTACCAGGGAATCGAACCGGGGCCCTTGCGCTTGCAAGACAGGCGCCGGAACCACTGAGCTAACTCCCCGGCCCCCACATTGAGCATTTTCTATTTCACAATATATAACATACAATTCTAGGACTCATTTACATCTTTATTTTCTCATATCGCATCGTTTCTCTGGTATGAGTTTCTAGGTCTTCAGGAAGTGCTGATGCCCTGCCTGCCCTGCCCATCAACTTTTGCTAGGTGAAGCAGTTGCAGCCAGCAGGGCCACCTCGCTGATGAGCAGCCTAACTGGCATATGCACTGAAGTTTCCCCAGCATGGCCCTTGTGCTCAAAGGACCCCTGTGCCTTTGTGTGACCCTTTGTGTCCACACAATTTGCAAGACTAGAGTCATCTCGGAGAAGCCAGGACGAGGAGGGCCAGAGATTTTACACACTCGGGGGCCTGTCTTGGCAAGATGAGTCTTTCAACATACAGTGGGTGGGGGGGTCCCCGTAGAAGAGAGGTCAGCAGGCTCATCCCACAAATCGCTGAGGGAAGGAAAAAAGAGTCCAAGACACCCTGCTCAGGAGCCACCCTGAAAGCCAAGGTGTATTAAAGGGCTCATGAAGCCAGAGGCCCAGATTTACTCATGGCAAATACTTCCCACTGCCGAATTTGTCTACTGTGTTACATATTGGCAAGGATTTTGTGCAGTGATGATTTATGAGTTGGAAGCTAGCCACACTTTTCTCATTTTTCCTTTAAAAAAAAAAAA
>PVIR01007018.1:0-63811 GCA_004026965.1 Petromus typicus
TTTTGAGACAGGGTCTCGCTTTGTGGTTCAGGCTGGCCCTGAGCTCAGCCTCCAACTCACATCACAATCCTCCTGCCTCTGCCTCCCGAGTGCTGGGATGACAGGCGTGAGCCACCACGCCCGGCACTGTGGTATGTGGTACTGGTTGCTGCTGGGTGTGGGTCTCCACACCCAGTATTGTTATGTGGTTACCGGGGAACCGAACCCAGGCCCTTGCGCTTGCAAGACAGGCGCCGGAACCACTGAGCTAACTCCCCGGCCCTAGAGGCTCTTTCTTGTACTGGGCATGCAGTGGTCATTGGGAGGAGCTAAAAAACGGCCCATTTCCACTGTCCTGGAGGCCTGCACATCAGGCAGAAGCACAGACTTCCCTGTGGCCAGGAAAGCACACAAGGGGAAGTGGTGGGTCTAATGACAGACATTTCAAACTCAACACTGCTACCACTCAGGCAGAGACAAGCCTAGGCAGACTTTAACTTCACTTCTACCTGGGTGGCCACAGGCTTCGGGGAGTTCACTAAAAACGCTGGTCTAGCTGGTACAGCCTGCACACCCAGCTCTTCCCTGACTGGACTCCACTGTTACCATCCCTGAAGAGAGGCTGCAGGTCCTGGGAAACCAGGAGAATTGAAGGCCACCTTAGAATGCCTCCCCACGCCCAGGTGGACAACAGGGGTCTTAAAATAGCCTGAAGTGGGTCTGGGAGGGGAGGAACCATGCTGTTTTGGGGAGTAAAAGCAGCTTTGGGAGTGGCAGGTGAGTTGGCTGTGGTACCTCAGGGGCTTCTGTGAAGCTGGCAGTGCTGTCACTAGGACTGACTTAGCTAAGTGCCAGTTCACAGGGCAGAAGGGTCCCAAGCAAGCTAAACAACTTTGGGTTGGCAGCAGCCTTGATGAATGGAGAACTCAGAAGATTATGACCAGGTTTTTTACCTGAGACTGAGGGGAAGGTTCCTGAGAGGCACACTCAGAGGGCTGAGCACAGCAGTGTGTTCCCTCAGGAGGCAGCCAGCAGTGGGCACCAAATAGGCAGAGGGGCCTCACGAGGGAGTAATTCTTAGACTAACACAAGAAACTTCCAAAGAGGAGTGGACTCAGTGTGGGTATGGGTTCCGTGAAGTGACATGGCTAGGTAGGCATGCCGCCAACTACACTGTCTCACATGCTAACACTGACAGAGGAGACCAAAAGTGAGCATCTTTAGGTTGGTATCAAATAAACTCCCAAAACACAACTGCAAAGGTGAAATAACTGAATCGAGTAGTTTGTTTTCTAAGGATACTGCAGACAAGGATAAAAGACCTATGGTGGGGCCGGGGATTTAGCTCAGTGGTTCTGGCACCTGCCTTGCAAGTGTAAGGGCACAGGTTCAATCTCCAATAACCACATACAACAATGCCAGGTATAGAGACTCACACACACCAGCAATCAAAACCACACACCACAGTGCCAGGCATGGTGGCTCACGCCTGTAATCCCAGCACTCGGGAGGCAGAGGCAGGAGGACTGCTGTGAGTTCAAGCCTGAGCTCAGGGCCAGCCTGAACTACAAAAAAAAGTGAGACCCTGTCTCAAAAAAAAAAAAAAAAAAAAAAAAAAAGATGACTACAAATCTGCTTTGGCTTGAGCCTGCTAGCTCTTTCCCAGGCTGCTCACCTGCAGCTCCAGCCCCTCGGAGGGGAAGGGCCCGCTCCCTCGATGTGCACAGGCACACACACATTCTCTTAGTGCACCTTCTAGCCCAGGCGCGGCACTGTGCAGACAACATGCACCTACAGTTAGGAAAGAGGAGAGGAAACACTGCCTGTGCTGCTGTCTCTGTCCTGGGGCAGGTCTCTCTAAAAGCATGCGCTCAGTTCTCATTAGCAGTCTTTCTCACCACACCCAACCACAAGGGTGTGATGGGAGACAGATTCAGACCTGTGCCAGGTGTTGTCAGCTCATCTTAATTTCTTAGGGTTCACAGTTCATGAAAAGAAACACTTTGGCTGGGTATGTGACATATAACTATCATCTTAGCACAATGAGAGGTAGAGGCAAGAAGATCACAAACTCAAGCCCAATCTGGGCAATTTAGCATGAAACTGTCTCAAAAACTAAAGGAAAGGCTGGGGTGTGTGAAAGCCTTGGGTTCAACTCCCCGGTCTTGAAAACACCACCAACCAAACTAAGCCCTAACCCATCATATTGTCAGAACAAGAAGCCAAAATACTGACTTAAACGAAGAAATCCCAGAGATGCATGGACTGGACTGTGACATCTAGCAGCATGCCTGCTATGGGACAGTCACACAGAGCCTGTATGGGCCATATTCCTTCACTTGATGAAATGGGAAGCTGGCTCACAGTAAATTGCACATTGCTATCAACTGTGGCTTAAGAGTGATTCTGTTCACTTGCAGTCAACCATCTTTTCAAAATGGGGAAGATTTCCTCTTTCCTGTTCAGAGAGCATGAATTTGTGTGTGTTTTCCTGAGGACTGAACCCAAAGGGGCTCTTACTACTGCGCTACATTCGTAAGTCTTTCTGCCATTTTTGAGACAGTCTTGCTTAGTTGCTCTGGCTGGATTTGAACTCATAAACCTCCAGTTTCAGATTCCTAAGTGACTGGAATTATGGATGTGTATCCATGTCTAGCTGGAGTTATCCCTTAAGAACACCACAGCTCCTGTCTTTATGTGGTGGGTTTCGGGAAGCGCAGACTGCGATGCCTGTCAGGCAGTGTACCAGGCTAGGGCAGTCAGGACGAGTCTTGGGCACATAGAACACTTCAAACCATTGAGCTGGATGAAATCACTGCAGACAGCCAGGGACAGACAGAGCTCCAGAGCACCCTAGCAAGGGTGTCTTTACAGAGAGGGAGCTCCAGGGTGAGAGCAGGAGATGCTGCCACGCCCTAGACTCTGGGCAGTTGGCAAGCCTTGTCCATCTCCTTCACGGAGCATTGAGGTGAGATCTACTTGCACCACTCTTTGGTGGTGTCTTATGAAATCTGACACAGAATCATAGCCTTTTTTTTTTTTTTTTACAGTACTACAGTAAAACAAATCTAAAACTCTAGTATTTGACTTTCTGGAATGAGAGATAGAGAAGTAATTGGCTTAACTTTAATCCCCATTCAAACAATAGAAAACTCTTGGATAGTTCTCTCCAATTCTGAGATCACTGATGAGTTAGCACTGCAGCGTTTACTAGGAATCCACTCCCCTTTAGACTGGGCTCCAGCGAGGGGAGACCACACGGACTTGTGCCAAGGCCATGCTCCTCTTCCTTGAACATGGCTCCCCTGTACTCTTTCTTGAACCCCTCCAGAAAATAGTTTCCAGTTTCCCCTTTCTTACAGCTCTCTGAGACGGACAGTGTCACCATGTTTTGCAGGACAGACTTTTACCATTCAGGGTGAACAGATCAGAGTTAAAAATGACATATGTAAGTTAGTTTTCAGAAACTTTTTTTTTTTTTTTAAAGTTATGGTTCCTAGGCCTTGGCTTCTTTCAGGTACATTTCTGGGTGCTCACTGGAAAATCTCATTGGATTTCCTTCCATTTTCATTTTCTGAAACTGGTCTTAGTATCCAAGACTAGCCCGGAACTCAGGACTTCTGCCTCAGCTTCCAAGCCAGATTTAAACACCTCAGGTTCCAGCTTACTAGGCAGATTCCGTGATCTCGTCTGAGACCCTGAATCCAGCGCAGTGTAAGAATGACGCTCTGGTTGTTTCTCTGACCCATGATGGCGCAAGGTGCCGCAGCCTTGGAAACTGCACGCGACCTTTATAGGATTACAAGGCTTTTATTTTTATTTACTTATTATTTATAGGAGCTCACTATGTAGTTTAGGCTGGCCTCAAACTCAAAACAATCTTCTTGTCTCAGCCTCCCAAGTGCTGGGATTATAGGCATATGCCAGCATGGCCAGATAAAGCTCTTTTTTTGCAGCACTTGGCCTCTTCCCTGTCCCAGTTAGATGCCCACTTTCTCTGCATCCTAGATAGACGCCCATTTTCTCTGCAGTGCAGGCTGCACCCCACAGTTAGCTCAGGGAAGGGGCTGGCTGCCCTTTGCAGTGTCCCCATTTTTCTTTGGGAAGGACATAACCCCCATCACTGACCAGGTGAAGAAGCACAAAACAAAGACGAAGCAAGTACAGCATCACAGTTGCCTTCCATTCTGCCTGTGCACTTGGACACTTGGTGATTCTGTGCCAGTGTCAGCTAGAGCAGCACGCAGAGGTCGTTGACTTCTCATCAGGGGCATGTCTTATAGGGGGCGGGGCTGGAGACAGCGCTTCCTTTGGACCTCGGCTGGAAGTAGAATGGCAGGGTAGTCTCTGGGTCTGCCCTTCTAAAACATGAGCAAATGGGAAGCTGTTTTTAGGGACAGGAAACAGGGACCGAGGACAACAGTCAAAGAGGGAAGAAAAATGTCAACCCGACATGGTAGTAATATAAAAACTGCAAGAGAGGCTGGGCCTGGTGGTGGTGCATACCTGTAATTCCAGCACTTTGGGAACTGAGGCCAGATTGCAACTTTGAGCCCAGCTTGGATAACTTAGCAAGACCTTGTCGAAAAAGAAAAGATGAAAAGATAAAAAAGAATAAAAGAAAGAAAGACGAATGGGGGGGGGTTTGAGGCGACAAAGACAAGTGGCAGGTCTCCCGTGCAGAAGGACAGATAGTTACTGGTAGACACTGGTTGTGATGCCCAACACATTAATAAACAACAAGGGCAGCCAGGGGTGGGGTAGTGGCATGCCTGTAATCCCAGCTATTGGGAGGCTAAAGCAGGAAAATCAAGGCCAGGCAGGGTTATGTAGTGAGTTCAAGGACAGCCTGAACTACACAATTAGACACTGTCTCAAAACAAAACAAACAAAACAAAACAAGGGTACAGGATGGTCTTCCCATGCCTCTTCCTCTCATTCTGTTAGCTCGCATGCTTGAGCTATTCCAGCCATGGAGTAAGCATCTCCCTGCTCGTTTTGCTATGGGAAATAGGAAGATGTGATTTGATCAGAACAGTGCTCATCTGATGTCCGCAGACACCGTGGGTCTCTAGGGCTCCTCCTCTCTCCGAGGCATATGAGCAGGTTAAGAGTGATCTTCAGAAGATATTTTAATATGAGTAGGTGGCTACGAATGGTTCTCTGTGGCAAATTTTGGTCACACAACAGCCCTTGCTATTCAGTCCTGGTCTGGCAGATCCCTTGATATTTCTATACAGAGAAGATAAGTTCAGACCAGGTGAATCCTTTGGGAAACAAGTTTTGCTATTGGCAGTCACAGGGAAGTTGACATATTTATGGCCCATTCTCTTCAGTGTGGCTAACAGGACTTGCAAGTTTTTGCGATACTCACAAAAACAGCAGTCTACCATGCTCCCAAAGATAATCAACAGGTTTCACAAGAGATCAAAAGTATCAAAGGGCAAGGTGATAGCACAGCTCATTATTTGTAAATTTAGACCGAAAGTACATCAAATCCACCAAACATAGTGGCTGCAAATGCAAATTGTGGGCGGCACATGCTGGGATGCACTCTCTCAACTGACAACCAGGGCCCTGAGGACAGAACGTAAGCTGCTTGCGCTGAGCACACACAGAGGGCGACCCTGCCATGCAGCAGGCAGACTCCTACAGGGCCATGAGCAGAAGTTGCCAGGAGAGGATGTTCAGAAGTAGGGAAAGTGCTGAACTGTCTCTGAAGACACTGCCCTTTCTTTTCTTTCTCATTCTTAGATTAAAATTTTTGGTACAGTCAGTCTCTCATGTAGAAACAAACCTTGGGACACTAGTTAGGTCTCCCAGCCTGCTCCCTGGGCCCCCCAGCACTCTGCCTCTGCATATTCACTCACCTCCAGCTGGATGCATTCACTTTGTCCTTCATGGCCAACAACCCAAGCTGACTTTGGAAGCAACAGTTCAACTGAAGTGGTGCAGCTGAATCTCCTGACAGAACACTGTATGTGGCAGAGGTGACTCCCCCTTGCCCGTCTCCAGCTGTTTCCAGCTCCATGCGAAGCCTGGACTCAGCCTTTCTCAGGGATGAGGCAAAGGAGATGACTGGCCAGAAAGGTAAGTAGAGGGGACTAGTAAGAGCCACCATACACCCAGCCTAACAGCTCCCCACACAAACTGCTAGGCCATGCTGAAAGCAGCCAGGGGGTGGCATGCTCTGGTGATTATTGCTATCTTGTTATGACTCTTAAAAGTTGTTCCTCACAGCAACTGCTCAGAGCAACACAGATGGACAAGAAGATAAAAACAGAGGTCACCAGAAGCAGCGTGCCTTGTGCCAAGCTCCTCAGCTGCCTTCCTCTCAGGCTCAAGGGCACAGCTCTGGATGCTCATCTGAAGGCTGGATCACCTGAGGCATTCATGAAGAACATGTGCTAAAGACTAATGTGCCTTTGATCTAATTTTGGTTCAACTCCTTCTGGCTTGGTGCTGTTTTCCTAATGCATGCCCACTGGAGACAATACCCCCTGACTTGCAGTGGTTATGGACTAAAGTGCATCTCTTTCAAATTTACATTGAAGTCCACAACTCCAGACCCTCAGAATGTGACCATATTTGGAGACAGGCCGTAAGGAGGTGATTATGTTAAAATGAGGCTAGCAGCTCACTCAGTCTGATACTCTCATGAGAAGAGGAAATATGGACATCCAGAGACCCAAGAAGTGCATGCGGTAAGATGAGATCAAGCACGCTCAGGGAGATATGGCCATAGACAGGTGCACATAATACAGAATAAGAGGAAACAGCAAGAGGACAGCCACTATGTAGTCCAGGTTGGCCTCAAACTCATGATGATCCTCCTACCTCAGTCACTAGAGTGCTAAGATTACAGGCATGTGCCATCATGCCCAGCACAAAGTCATCTGAATTTAAAACTCTGAGTTTTAGTATCAGAGTGGGACAAATCCTGTGAGTCACAGGATCTACTGAAATGCTGGGATTTCCTAGATCTCAGCCTAGGAGCCATCATTTCTGTGTTTGCAGGGTCACTATACTCTATCTGGACCCCCTCAGAGCTCTGGGTGGCATTCTCTGTGACATCCTCACACCCACAGGCAGTGCTGAATTTATTGCCAGTATTGTTGTGTGGGGATGGTCACCTGACAGCTCGGGGGTTATTAGAGAGGTCTTCTATAGAGACTGATGTGGACAACATGGTCTCTGCCTTCCTGCCCATGGCTATTAGTACAAGTTGCTGATAAGGCTGCAGTCTGAGGTTAGCTCTGTGGAGATGGCAGGACAGGACAGGTGAAGAAAACAGGAAACATGGTGCTGTGAAGGCATGTGCAGGGACAGTGGCGGGGGGCACGGCTGATGGGCTTGTGTGTGGTCAGCAAAGGACCAGACCTCTAGAAACCACTGCCACTCTAACTGGGCAATGCAGGGGGTAGCACAGCAGGCTGAAGGGAGGTGTGGGGACTACCTGCTGGAGGCTCAGCCGCCATTCTGAATGCAGGCCTCAAGAAATCCCTTCCTCTGGCCAGAGCTGGAATAATCCCTATCTTATTTCAGCCTACAACAAGAAGCTATCAGGCAGGGAATCCTCGGGACACTGTTCTGAGAGGAGTGACACGCTCACTGTGGTAGTGCATGGGAGAGGGGTCTTTAGAGCAGAGGTGGACATTGACTGGTCCAAGCAGCATTATGGTAACATGGCTGAAATCACTCAGAAAGGGAGAGCTTCCTGTGCCCCAAGCAATGAAGGAAGGGTCCATCCCCTAAATGTCTGTGGGAGGTAGTCACCCTGTGCGTGCTTTCAAGTCCTAGCTTGTCACCCCTACACACACCTGTCTGAGGTGGCATGGACTGGATATCAGGTCCTGCAGGGAGAGGCTGCTAGACTCCGCCTCAGTAGACAGAAGAGGGAAAACTCAGCAGCCATAGATCACAATGCTCTCACCTACTGTGTATGTTCTTCTTTTTATTTTTTTCTTCAGTTTTTTGAGACAGCGTCTTGCTTTGTACTTCAGGCTGGTCCTGAACTCAGCCTTGAACTCAGCAATCCTCCTGCCTCTGCCTCTCAAGTGCTGGGATTACAGGCATGAGCCACTGCACCTGGCACTTAGGTATGTGGTATTGATTGCTGGTAGGTGGAAGCCACCAACGCCCAGCATTGTTTATGTCGTTACCAGGATTAAACTCGGGCCCTTATGCTTGCAAGGCAGGCGCTGGAACCACTGAGCTAAATCCCAGCTCACTGTATGTGTTGACATTTGACATTCCAAAGACCCTCCCCATTTTTTTGAGATGGGGTGCCACTACGTAGTTCAGGCTGGCCTCGAACTCTTGGCACTCCTCCTGCCTCAGCCTCTTAAGTGCTGTGATCACAGGTGTGCTCCATCACATCCTGCACCCATGTTTTAAAATTTTATTTAAACAACATACAACAAAGCTGGAAATCAAAGTGCTGAGGGTAAGTCAGGGAACCAAGACAAGCCCTACTCTGAGAAAGAGTGCAGAGGCCTCTGCTTCCCAACAGCCTGGCTTTCTTATCTGCCCAGCTATATGCCATGGTGGCTCCCAGGGGGCTCTTGGAACACAAAGAACACCTGGACAGTTGGAAAAAGCACAGAAAAGAATATACACGCCACAACTAAGAGTAGCTTGGCCATCCTATGTGAGCTCCTACCCTTTTGCAAGAATGCGGTTCAGGCCTAACAACAGGGAGAAAGAAAAGACAAACAGAGCAGCAAGGGCCATGACACACATAAAACCCTGGCCTCGGGCTCAGGTACTTGGCCTGCAATTCCAGGCTGTGTGCTGAAGACCACAGGTGTGAGTCCAGCTGGGACCAGTGCATGTGGATATAACTGTATCCAAGCCCCTATTTCCTGGGGGAATAGTTTTCCTCCCAACAGCCAAGAGCAAGACAAAGCAACAGCATGAAATGATTCTAACTGACTGACCTTATGAGGAACTTAATTTGAGTGAAATACTGTGAGGGAGCCCTCATGCCCTGCAGCATTTTTAGGGCACTCTGATGCTGCTCACATGGCAGGGAAGCAAGCGATTTCGTATTCTGCTGCCATTATCGTTGTGTAGTCAAGGTCTTCATCTCAGAGTACATGAATATAACGCAGAACTCATTTAGCCTCAGCAAGGAGATGTCATTCTTCGATCTTGCTCTGGACACCTGTGCTCTGCTGTGTGTGTGGTGTGGGCAATACTACCCACATTTATTAAAGGTAGGCACAAGACAGGTTTCAACCCCTGGGGTTGTGACTGCTAATCAGAGATCCATATTCTTTTGGCTTCCTTACCATTTTCCTAAGCTTTTTTGTTAAGGAAGGGGAAAAAGTGTAGAGGAAAAGATAAAGGAGTAATGTATGAAATGCAGGCCATGATGTAAAGGCCAAACAGACAGCATTCAGGAGATCAGTCATTGCAAATGTGTTCAAGCTCTTGTTGCATAATTACTTGTCTTTTTTAAACACCCACAGTTATTATCCTCAGACTGGAAAGAAGATACTAACAACAGGCCTGGAACTCGCTTGGGCCTCAAGCGTGGAACACACCCACTCTTCTTTGCAGCAGGGCCCCCATGTCCTGACAATCAGTAGGGGACCTCGTTTCCCACATATTCTCGGTGAAGTCTATTTTCTCAGACACATTTGACAGTGCTGGATACCCTCCTGGCTTAGGAAGGATCACTCTGCCAGCTTGGATGCTCCTTGCAGAGGCAAAGGGCCAAGGCTGAGGAATTTGGAAGCGCCCAGCTTCTGCCAGGACCTACATTTATTTCCAAGACTTTAGGGCCCTCTGCTGGTTGCCTGCTGTAACTAACAGCTCCTCTCTAGAACAAGAGAACCAATGTATTGCTAGTGGCAAAGCTTTCAATATTATTATTTTTTTTTTTTTTTTGGAGACAGGGTCTCGCTTTTGTAGTTTAGGCTGGCCCTGAACTCATTGTGTAGCCCAGGCTAGCTTCGAACTCACAGCAATACTTCTGCCTCTGTCTCCTGGGTGCTAGGATTATAGGCATGAACCACCACGCACAGCTTTAAGACAGGTTTTTCCTGTGTAATTCAGGCTGGGCTTGAACTCACTATGTAGGCCCAGTCTGGCTTTGAACTTGTGGCAATCCGTCCACCTCAGCCTCCTGAGCTGAAAGATTTTAAATGTTCAAGCACACAAAAATAACCAGAAGAGCATTATTCTGGCCAAGCCCCTGTATCACAGGCATTTAATTCATTATTTCATAAACAGGATCTGCAGAACATTAAAGCTTGTGACAGGGTTAGCAAGGAAACAACTGTCAAGGACCCTGCCAGGCACTACGACCTCATTCCACCAGAGAATATGGGTTCCACAGAGCCTGGTGATCAGGAGGCTGACTCAGGGAAGCCCTGTGCAGTCCTCTCCAGCGCTCAGCTCGTCCACAGAAGGAACTGGCAGGGCTGGCTGAGGATGCACTGTGCTCTCAGGGTGAGGCTAGAGTGCCTGAGTGACCACGACCAAGGCTAGCTGTGCACTGCAGGTGCTGCAGCTGTCCTTGGGCTGTGCTCCTGGGCCTCCTGCCCTCCACGGTGTAGCTGGACACCCTTTGGGGTCCACAGCTGTGGGGTGGGCTGGAGAGATCACTCCTCCCATAAGCGGACCCAGCACGTTTCTGGATGCCAGCTCACCAGGGAACAACGTGAGCATAAGAGAACTGAAGTCATGGCCAGACAGGCTGACACATCTCTAATCCCTGTGACCTGAGGCAGATTACTACAAGCACCCTGGGCATCTCAAAATAAAATTAAAAAGGGTTAGGGCTGTAGCTCAATGGTAGAATGCTCTCCTAGCACCTTCAAGGTCTTGGGTTCAATCTCCAGTACAAACAAACGTAAGATTAAAATCAAAGCAAACCTAAAGCTAGGTCAGTAGAGACCAAAAGACACTGAACCCCTGAAATGGGGATCAGGTCTAGTTTAGGAGTGTCTCTTAAATCTTGAGCATGCACAGTGTGTATGGCATCAGGAGAACAAGATTTACAGGAGCCTTAGACAGAATACTTTAACTACATTTCTGAGGCAGGTGTAGGGGAGTCCAGGCACAGTGGTGGACGGTACCAGCTCCCTCTAGTGGAGGGCTTGTGGATGACACCCTGCTGTGTTGGGGAAGGGGCGGGGCACCTAAACACAGGCAGAGGCCATAGCCAGCCCTTGCTAGGGTGCTGGATGAAAGACCCATCTACGCCATCTAAAGCATGACTGGGAAGATCTGTTAGGCCCAGCATGAGGTGGAACAGGGAGAATGCCAGACCAGCCCCACAAAGCATGCCGACAGTGAGTGTGCACCGAGCTCGTAAAGAGAACATTAAGTGTAACAAAGCTGCTGGTGAGGCAGAAGGAGCTGGGCAAAGCCTTTCAGCATCACGAGAGCTGGCCAGGCTGTCCCTCGAGAGTCCTTCTTGTGTCCTGTTTCTGGGAGTCTTAAGTATTCACCGGATGTGTAATTATTTGATAAGGCCTTGGCTGCAGGCGCCATGGCAACAGACCACAAAATCAAACCACTGAAATCAAGCAAGCAAGGGAGAAGAGAACACCCCTGTCATGGAATCTGCCTGAGTGGAATGTGCTGCTGCAGGAGGGGAGGGGGGAAGGGAGGAAAGAAGAGGGAGGAAGAGAACAGGCACGCTCACACCACCAGGAAAAGGAGCCTGGGAGTGCTGGGATTTTTGACAACTGACCTCATGGGTAAAACACCAGGCGTGGGACAAGCACTGCTGTGGAGCTAGGGGAGAAGAGAAATGAGTAGCCAGTGTGGGCTCCTCAGCTCTGGCACTCTGCTGAGAGCCCCAGGGCATGGAAGCAGTGTAGCTCCTGTCCTCTAAGGACAATGTAAGGATACTATCTTTACATGAAATCGCTTGGGAGGATTAGGCCTAGTAGGCTGTCCTGTCTCTAACTGTCCTCACTTCCAAAATCCTTTTTGCAAACTGCTGGAGAAGCATCTTTCCAAACTTAGATTCGATCCATATCCACACCCAAGGCCTGGAAGCTCACCCTCTTTTTTCTTATACTTAGTGGACTCTGGAAGGCCTTTTCTTTGCCCAGCTTTAGATGGCCCTCAAAGCCCAACACCAGGTCACTGCTATAGGGGTTTTCCAGCTCTGCACACGGCTGCCCAGCATGTGTCCACTCCCTCCATAGCCCACAGTTATAAGTGGAGGCAGGATGTGCCTGTCTCTCCCTAGAGCTAAGTGACTGGCTTTTGGAGCTCACAGCTCTTCTACCCTTCCACCTCGAGGTCTAAGGAGCATATCTGAAATGTACCTTCTGATTCCCTGGTTTCGTCACAAGGCTGTGTTCATCTTCCCTGGATGGCCGACACACGGCCACCCATGAGGTACTCAGGCAAACTGATGAGCTTTTCCTTTAGCCTTTTTAGTTTCTCTCTCTAAATATACCTCAAGTCCTCCTTATCTGTTTCTAACACAGTACCACTTTTGGCCTGAACCATGGTGAGGAGCTTGGACTACCGTCTTCTTCAGAAGAGTTTGTGTGACTTGGATAAGGCCCTGCTCCTGCTTCTTCATAAAATTGTCAGGGAAAACAAGGACCCGGCAGGTGACTGATAAAGGTTAAATGAGAAAATGCCTCATCGACAATAGCTGTATTCTTATGCTGCAAGAGCCTAAGAGGTGCACCTCTGGATGGTGCCAGTGGCACTGCAGAGAGCTGGGCCCATGTTATCTCTACTCTGTGTGTGAAAACACTGAGGTCATGGACACAGGGTACCCCTAATTCAACATCACTGCCACCTTCTGAACACATGGACATAAGGCCATTAATCCAAATCTGGCAATGGCATAGAGGCACTGGCCTCAATCCTGGCCGTCATATGTGTGCACTTAACCTTGAGCCTCAGTGTTCCCAATAAGTGGCAATAATGACAGCAGGGCAGTGGAAGGCAATAATGAGAGCAGGGCAGCAGATAAATCACTGAGCTGTACAATGCTGGGGGCTTCAGGAGAGGTAGCCGGCCAGTGTATCTGGAGAAGCTGAGTGATAGAAGCCTATCACGCTGGCCATCACACAGAGGGGAATCAGAGACTGGCCTTCTAGCTTGCACACTGGACGGGCCACTGCTGCATTTATTTGAGAAATGCTGGCATTCTGTGTCCAGTTAGGTTAGGGAAGGGAAGGGAGTTAAAGAAGCCACTGTCTGTGCACTGCTCACTGGTAGCACAGCAACCAGGTCTGATCAGTCCCAATCCCTGGCCGGGATGAAGTGCAAGGCTCTGAGTATGGGGAAAGGGATGCTGGATGCTCATGGTGGTGCCAACTCTAGGAGGTTTGGCCAGTACAGTTTCAACTTCCCAGGCTCTCTGGAAACTAAGCCCAGCTACTCCATGCTCCTGTAGCCCCGAATCCTCCAGGATAGCTGCCCTCCTCTGCTGCACAGTAAAGGGACTTTACTGCTACCCTGATGACAATTCAATCGCTGTTTCACAGGGTGCCACTCCTAGGTCTGCTCAGGGCACCTCACAACGTGGAAAAAAAACCCTTTCATTTATTTTTGAAGGTTTTCTCCTTTAAATGATACCTCATTATTTTAATTATTATTATTGCAATACTGTAGACTGACCCCAGGTTACATCCCCGAAATTTTTTTGAGACAGGGTGCAATGCTAAATTGTTCAGGCTGAACTCTAACTTGTGATCCTCCTGGTTTAGCCTCCTAAAACCAGCTGGGGATTACAGGCACGTGCCATTAGGCCTGGCCTGAATCTCATTTATTATTATTTTTTTCCCCAATCACATTTCATATTTTATTTATTTCATTTTTTGGTCACTGAGCTAAATAAATCATATCAACTGTATCTCATTATTTTAAAAGTAGACAAGGGAGGTCAGAGAAATATTTTGTTTCCCTAAGATGAAAAGGAAGCCCAGGAGTCCCTGAAGGGTGGGCCATGGCTCTTCACCCTATAGGGTTCAGGAGCCCAGAAGGGTTTGGGATCCGAGCAGGGAACTATCCAGTAACCCAAGACCCTGTTTGTGAAGAGCATGGGGTGTGGTGGTGATGAGGGGGCCTGGGATTCTCGGTAATGAGCTGTGCTCTGGAGGCAGCAGCTTTTGCAGCCTCACCCCGCCATCTTTGCTAATGGCTGCTCAGGTGACACTGTGCCTTTTCTAGGTACAGTCCATAGCAGCAAGCAATCCTTTAGTTACTGTGCTGACTGTCACTACCACTGGGTCCACTAGGTGGACACAGCTGAAGATACAAAGGAACACAGAAAACTCCAACAAAACCATCTCCTCTTCTTTGCTCCATGGGCTCCCAACAGCCTTGTCTTTACAATTACAAGAGTGACTGTGGGTGGCATCATGGGTTGCTCCTGGGTACAGTACTCCTGCCAGCCTGTGCCTGTCTCCTCCACTTGGCCCCAAAGTACAAAGCTACAAGGCAGGAGAGGATTTTGGAATTCTGGTATTTTACCTTATTTTTCTGGGTGGTGAGAGGGACATATGAAACACTTCTACTCTGAAAATATTGTGCTGAGCTGCATGATGAACTGCATAAAAGTGAATTTTAATACTTTCTCCTCTTTCTTCCCCAAAATAAAAAGACAAAGTGATGGGCTAAGATTGAGAAGGGATGTATGGGCAATGGGCTAAGATTGAGAAGGGATGTATGGGCAAAGAAGTAAAAAGCCAAGCTGAACCTAAGAAAGTCGTGCTTTTGCCCTCTTCTCTGACGCTCACACCCAATGGCGACTTACCACAGCATCTGCCTGTCTCAGGAGTAATTAACTCAAATTAATCTCAGGAGAAGAGCTTTACATATTCAAAGCTCCATTAATCCTCGTGCCTTGTAATTAATTATGTATGCTAAGCAGTCCTGGACAAAGGCAAAACATTTTCAGGATATGAATTCTTTACATTTGTAGCATTATGATGCATCTCTCGGTTATGACCTTGTAAAAAACTATGTAAAAAAAAAATCCTATGAAGCACATACTATAAAAACACGCATAAAGAACGCAGATACAATCTCAGCCACATCGAGTTTTACAAATATGCCTGAATAAACAGCTTCACTCCCTTCTGCATTGGTGGGGGCTGAACCTAGTGCATCACCCATGTAGGCAAACATTCTGCCTGAGACCAGCCCCAACTCAGCCAGCTTCACTTGTAAGGCCCAGGATGCAGCCTCCCACTGTGCCACCATTATCTGCTGAAGTGGACAGCTCTACGTGGTCTTCCAGGAGTAATCTCTAGGTTATCAACCACTGCAGAGAAGGTCATCCCAATGTTCTATACATCCTGATGGGAAGGATGGAAACCAATCTTCCCTTTTTGAAGCAATGTGCTTTTCAAAGCTTCTATGGTCCCTTCTGCTGTCATGTGGTATTGGCTCTGATGCTGTAAGTGCCCTGAAGGAGAGCTGACTAGGTCCCCCACATCTCAGGTAAACAGTCAAGAGTGAAGATCTGCTCATGGTCCCACAGCTGGCAGTTGAGTCTGAAGTTCATTGTTCTGTGATTGAGTGATCTCTATCTGTGTCACACTATCAGCCAAAGCCCCTACCATGTCCCCCACTGACTGGTCCAAACCACCAGGCTCTGCTGAAACAGTGTTATCAACTCTTCCTTTAAAAAGATGTGAGTAGGGTTTGGAAACCTTGTCAGAGAAGCTTTCAAGGGTGTGCTATTTGTGGTAATAGCATATTAGCTACAGATAAAAGCAGGAGCCTTGCCTATTTCAACTGGGTTCATTATCACAGTCAATCAACTGCATTTGTCAGCAGCATCAGGTTCAGAAATCAAAGCCTGGAAATGAAGGGACATGTGGAATGTCTAGAAACCAAAGAGAGCCCACTCTCATCTGCCTTTTGGCACTGTGCACCTAATACCAATCCTTAGTTTTCTTTTTATTATTTTTATATTAAGAGAAGAGTCAGGTAAAAAGTTGTAATATGTGTGGACAGACAGTAAATGAAGCCAAGGTAAAGCCTGTATGTAACATGACATACTCCTGTCTGCAAATGACAGAGAAGAGGGGTGGGAACTCCTGGCTGTCTCAGTCCAGAAAGACCAAGTACTGGGAGAACAGTGTTCTGCTAAACTTGGCTTAAAAAAATCTCTGTTGATGTGGATTAAAAGAAGTATGCATTCATGCCAGGAAATACACACAGGTATAAACAAAAGGTGAACGAAAGCTCCTCCTGCCTCAAGGCTTCGAAGTTCATTGCTTTAGATAAGTCAGCATGTACAGAGCAGCACTGTCCTTACACTTGCACAGAGAGGCAGGGGTCTCCCTCCCGTTTGGCCTGTTTGCCCCGACAGGGCGTTTTTCTCGGAGAAGCTTTCTTATCAGTACTTACAGGTAGGTCTACCTTATCTTCTTTAAATGGGATATGCAAAATTTTGTTGGGGACTCAGCCGCTGGGTAATTCTCAGTTTGTCTGACGCTCTTATCTTCTGATAAAGCATCACACAACTAACATTACTGTGAGAAGGGTAACAGCTAAGATGACTACACAAAGCACTATGCTGAAATCAAATGATTACATGAGGGACCAAGAAAAAAAAGGAACCATTCAAAGAACTGACAGCACAAACACTCCTTTATCCTCAGGGACATCTGAGGGGCTGAGGAAGATCTGGTCCTGTGGTGCCCCCAAACCCCAGCCTAAGGTAGAACAGGCTGTCACAAGGCAGCACCCCATCAGTCGGGAGAGAGCAGAGCAGCAGAGGGGTCCCCTGGGTAGAGGAGCCCAGTGCCTGCCGCAAGGCTAGCGCTCCTTTCTTTTCTGGGCTGCAGCCTGCATGCAGCTATTTCACTGTTTTCATGTGATATAGGGAAAACGACAGGCTTTACCTTTAGTTTTACGGATCATGACTCCCTAAGACACTCCCAAGTATGGCTATACTGGAGGGGAGGTGACAACAAAAAGAGAAAGATCATGTCAGAAGCAGGTTACACCCAGGAGCCAGTGACTCCCACTGTCCTACTCCTTGCTCCCATGGGGCTGTGGTTCTCTGTGTTCTCTTTCCCCACTTCTCCCTGCCTCTCTAGTTTTTTGAGCTATGGTCTTGCTATCTCACCCAGGCTGGCCTTTAACTTTCCGCCCTCCTGTTTCAGGTTCCCTAGTAGTGTGATTATAGATGTGTGCCACCATACCCAGCCTTTTCCTGGTTTTTAATGATTCAAAATGTTTAAAAGTTGCTTCCCTTTCTTCCTGAGGTTTGCACAATAAGCTTGTGTTTTCGTTACTGATCATTTGAAGGCATCCCAGGAAGTGTTAAAGGCCTGGAAGGTCTTAGTGGTCATAGTGCAGGACAGGAGGACAGGGCCTTCTTTCCTCCCTGTCACCTCACCATTGTACATCTGCCTCACTCACCCACCAAGGGGAACCATGCTTCACAAAAGCAATCAAGTGCCCAGGGCTCCTGGAGCAGAGTTAAGATCAGATCCTTCCTTTGACCTTATGCCACATCCAGGAAGCCTCATTTGTCTACTGTCCCCACATCTGGACACGTGTGTGTGTGTGTGTGTGTGTGTGTGTGTGTGTGTGTGTGTGTGTGTGTGTGTGTGTGTGTGTGTGTGTGTGTGTGCGCGCGCGCACATGCACTCTACACAGCTCTGCTGTTCCAGCGTCACATCTACACACACACACACACACACACACACAACATAGACCTGGCATTAAGGGCCTATCAGATCACGGCAAGCTCTGCCCACAACAGCTCTCTCAAAACTTGCATCAGTCTCCTCTCGGCTCCGGCCACCTTATAGAGACCTGTCCTCATGGGAGCTGTTCTGAGGTGCTGCAGGCTCCCAGTGACACAGGTCTGCTTCTCTAGTGCCTGTGCAGACAGCAAGTCTGGAGTGACCACCGGAAGAATGTCTTCATCCTGTTTACAGGGTGCTCTGCCAGGCAGCCTGTGCTGAGGGAACACCGTAGCTGTACTCTGAGCACAGACGCCTTGCCATCCTGCCAACGGCAGGGTTTCACAGTCAGGACAACACCTTGTGACCCACTCTGCTCTCTGCTCCTCACTTCTCAGTTATAAGCAGTAATTAGTAGTGTCAGGGTTCTGGCTAGACTGTGCCAGGCCCATCAATAATGCAAAAGCAGGAGAAGGATGAATGCAAAAGCTTACAACAGAGGTTTCAAGGTTAAAGACAGTAAAGGAGAGAGCTGCCGTGGGGGTGGAGAGTGGGGCTGGTGACAGCAGAGGAGGCAAGTGTGCATATATATGTGTGTATGCGTGCATGTGTGCATGAAATACTAGCTTTGAATCTTTTAAAAGGCCCTACTTCCCTTTAAGGGTAACGTGTACAGCAAAGCACAACTTTTTTGGTGTCCCCAGTTCAGCAAGGAACTGTACAACCTTTTTCTATCTGGAGTGGACACATGTTTCTGGCTACTAGGTAGGAATACATCAGCACTAACTCCACAACACTGGAGTGCTGCCAGTGTATGAAACTGAGCTCAGGAAACTACCCCAGCATCTTTCAAACATATTTCCAATGTTTTAAATGACTTCTCTCATAAAAAAGCAAGGAGGCTGCTTGTTCAGCAGAACTCGCCTGCTGAACAGCCAGAGCCAAGACAAGCGCCAGAACAGGCTGGTCTGGCAGCCAGGCTCCTCCTTTATGGGGGAGGGAGGGGCTTCTAGCAGCATGCTCTCTGTGGAGAGCACAAATCCTGTTTACAAGAACGGATTTTGAAAGCTCCCATTTCTGACATTCCTACTTAGGGTTTTGTTCAAAAAACAAAAAACAAAAACCTAATGATAGCAAATATGCCTGCAAATTACGCTTGGAAAAGGCTTAGTTTGGCTATTTGAAGACTATCTGCTTGGAAGGTGGAGGAGTGTGTTGTGGACAAGGCTGACGGCCATCTGTGAATTCTTCAGCTGTTTATATCCACAATGCCTTCTAAGCAGGGAGAGACCTACTACTAAATCTTTTACCGGTTCCTCCTGTACCAAGAGTGAACTGCTCTACATATGAGGAAAGCAACAACTTCACTGGCTGGTTTCACAACCCAAACCAGACATTTAAAAAACCAGTCATGGCAATGCTTGGTGAATCAGAACCCTTCCTTGCTTCTTAGTCAGAAAAAGAGTCTCTGTGGGAAAAGGAAGCAGTTGGAAGCAGCCCTGAATCCTAATTACTAAAAGCTGTATCCATTCCCACGGGGCTCTGACTTTGGTCCACAGTTTCTCACTGGCTGCATCCTGTCCTGAGCAGTGCTGTAAATGGGGCTCATGCAGAAAGACCAGCCAGAAGCTGTTAGGCACTGCCTGGCTCCAGCCCACCCACTCGCCATAAAGCCACTGCTTCACCTGCAACAGAGCTGACTCCCTTCCACGTGGCAAAGCAGGCCCTCCCAGGGCCAGCAGAGACAGCTAAGAGGCTGGAGACAAGCGAGCAGATTTTAATGATTACATTCCTCTCTTTTCAAGTTCTCTTGAAACAAAACCAAACCCCTTTGCTCTAAAAGTTCAGACAGGACTGTTTTGAGGAAAATGGGTGTAATTTTTTCTTTGAAACATTATCCACACATATACCCCTTCCTCTTATCTGCACTGACCCTCCCCCCAAAGCATCTCTCTGCTACTAGTTCTTTTTTTTAGGTTTTTTGAGACAGGGTCTGGCTTTGTAGTTCAGGCTGGCCCTGAGCTCAGCCTCCAACTCACATCACAGCAATCCTCCTGCCTCTGCCTCCCGAGTGCTGGGATTACAGGTGTGAGCCACCACGGCCGGCACTGTGGTATGTGGTACTGGTTGCTGCTGGGGTGAGTCTCCATGCCCAGTATTGTTATGTGGTTACTGGGGATCGAACCCAGGTCCTTGCGCTCGCAAGACAGGCGCTGGAACCACTGAGCTAAATCCCCGGCCCCATCTGCTACTAATTCTTTATCTATCCTTCCAAATGGGTTTCATGTATACCCTGGCAAACATATCCTTCTTGTCCCCTTTAGGACCAAAGGTTGGCACAGTATTCCCACTATTCTACATCTTGCTTTTCACACTTAATACATCTTGGAGCCAGCTTCACACCAACACTACAGCACTTATGGGTAAAGTGTCACATTCGCTTGTCATCTGTAGTTACTTTCATGGTAAAGGCAGAGATGAATAGCTGGGCTGGACCATATGGTTTGGAAAGCCTAAAATATTTACTCTCTTGCCTTTTATAAGTAAAGTTTGTTGACCCCTAGGGCATGCCATGGTACTGATAAGCATAAATGTATTTATCTGTCCCTTGCTGATGAACACCTAAGTGGGAAATGGATAATGTGGATTAGGAAAAGAAGATCAGGAACCAGTTAGGAAGAAGCTGGTATAAAGAAGCCAGGCCTAAAGAGAGAACTTCAGAGCAAGCTACAACCTCCTAAAGTGTCACTTCCTTTTTTTGGAGGAAGCAAGAAAGGAACTGAAGGTCTTCTGATAAGAGGAAATTCCCCTCTGCTATACTGGAGCTACTCCCTGTGTCTTTGTTCTTCTAAAGTTAGGCAAGACTGCTTGAAGCACACTCTGACCAAATTAGGAAACAAGCTGGCTGATGTTTCTAAGCCGGTCACCACATAGTCAGGACGCTCAGGCATGCAGACATTACTGATGGGGAGGGAGAGAGACTCGCAGTCCAAGAAGGAAATGCTGCTGGCTTGAGAAATTACCCTGAAAATTACACTTAATTTAAATCAATAATTGTGCTGTGAGATGAAATTCATTTGGTATTGCTGACAAAAAACAGGGCTTCCAAAACTTCCAAGAGCAAAGGACAGTGGGTAGGGGCACTGAGGCAGCTGCTTCTAGGTATCACCTGCTCTTCCCAAATGAGGGCTGGTCTTGAGAAAGGCCAGGGATATGACATCTATCAGCTCTGAGACTGCTGTCTGCCCACTGCTTTACCGGTCAGGCAGTAAAGCTTTAAGCTAGCTAGCTAGCTTTGAGACAGGGTCTAGATCTGCAAGCCCCAAACTGGTAAACACCACTCAGCCCACTAGAGTCACTTCTAGACGACTGGCTTTCAGGAATGACTTGTGAGCTAACTTCTGAATCCCTACCAGTGAGTGAAGAATGAGTAGTGGCCACCAGCATTATCTGGGTCTGACTCTCAACCCAGAAGAGCCTTGCTTTCCTCTCAGATTGGCAGATTAGCAAGATTCTTGGGTGATATTGTTATTCCCTTAGAAATGTGCTGTTTAGTTCCAGCATCTGCTATGAGATGTGCAGCTAGTGTGAAGGTAAGTTTAGAGAATAAAGCAAACCCGAGTCCTTTATGGAAGAACTTCCTGGGAGCCAGGCACAAGGAGAGGGCGCTGGGGCTCCAGTCTGAGACTTGCTCAGTAGCCGTGCCCTGGATGGGATTCCAGCCGGCACACGCAGCTTACTGGGACAGTATTCCCTTTGCAATACTTTACCAGCTTGGATGAGGTGAATGGGACAGAATTCTACAGCCACTGCCTCGAAGTATCCTAATGTTGTCAAAACAGCTAGGCATTTGCTTTCTAATTACTTTGATACTAATTCTGAACATTTATTTATAATCACTCAAAAGACCCATGAGTTTTGTAGATAATACTACAAGGATTATATATGTTCCAAAAGACCTGGGTTGACGGGGATGCAAGTCCACTAATTATAACTGTAATCTCAGCTATGGAGGAAGCTGAAACAGGAGCATCACATGTTTGAAACCAACCTGGGCAACTTAGACTCTGCCTCAAAATAAAGTAGGGGGAGGGTGCTGAGCATTTAGCTAGTGGTAGAGCATGTGCCAAGCATGGTGAGGTGCTGAGTTTAATTCTCAGCACCTCCAAAAATACCCCTGTATTTGTGTAGGTCAGGCTTTTCTGAGTCAGACTATACTGATGTACAATTTTGACTGACTGTCTCTGAACCCAAGGCCCACACACAACCCAAAACTGGAAGTTCAGTGATTTCTTCAAGCTGCACAAACCTCAAACTTAACCCCTCTGTGGCTTTTCTTCATCTGTACAGAGACAAGGTCTGGTTGTATGATCTCCTGAATCTCCCCTGTAAATGCACATCCACAATTCCAAACCAAGAGAATCAATGCCAACACTGTGGACTCCTTGGCAGGCTCAACACAGTTGTGGTAGCAACATAACATCGACTGCCCTGGCAAAGCTGCCCCTCTCCCACTGCTGCAGCTGTCACCTGAAGCCTGGACTGAATGAGGCTGCAACTAGTGTCAGAGTATCTTTCCTTGCCCATCTTCTGCTTTCTTCTGTGGTGCAGAAGGCATAGCGGCTATAGACAAATATTGTTGCCCTTTTATGGTAGAAAAATGAATTGCTTGCCCAGCAGTGAAGCTGAGAGAGATGACAGAACGGAAAGTTGTCATTTGTTGTGGTTTGGCAGCCACAGCAGAGCATTCTCCCCTCAGCCATCCTTGGGTGGACAGTATACTCCAGGAATCCACCAAGGAAGAGGATGCCCCCTCCCCTGCCCTAGATGCAAGAGGACATGCTACCAGGAGAGTGCTGAGTCTCATTACCCAAGACCCATTACAGATGGGCTAGGTGTGGTGGCCTAAGCAGAGGTGCCATAGGTAATACAGGTCCATGCAGACAGTGACCAAGGCACAGAGCTCAGCTGTTTTGTGCAGGAATATGAGTTGAGGTCAGGCAGGGAGGCAACCCTTCATGAGGAAGAGACCTTGCTCTCTTTTAGGCTAGGAGAATAGAGGGCCAGGAAAGTGGCTACCAATTCCATAGAAATCCATCCAGAAAAGACACACAATGCCCGTGGCCCTTGTGCTACAAACAGCAGCCCGTATTGCAGGGCCTTAATTGTTGCATTTCTGTCAGAAGGCTCAGGGAAAAATGCAGCCTTTCCAGCAGCTGTGGAAACATGAGGCAAAAAGAGAATTAAGCAATTCTCTGTATGCACATCAGAGTTAAGGAAATTAAGCTTATCCAACATGCTGTCTGCGGGAAAACAAGCCTTTCTAAATGAATGAGGGGAAAATTTGTGATGGGTATATAGTATTTTCTACACTTAAAGCACCCAAAGACTAAAATTATGCCAGCCTATGGAACTATAGCATGGCAGAGGCGGCCCAATGATCTGCTAAGAAGCCACACCCAGGAGCCTGAGATATATGCTGATGGCTTTGGACTGGTCCTTTTGGCCCTAGAGCCTCCTTCTTGGCCACTTCCAGTATTGCTCTGGACCATATTTCCTGTCCAATCTCAAGACTGCTGCTGTCCCAGACCACAATAGTCCTACCTCAGCCTTCAGGGGATGGGAATAGTATTACAAGCACTCACTGCGTTGTATGAATGGGCTTTGGGACTAGAAGATTGATCAACTCAGAATTATTGATTAAGTGTGATAATTGCACTGACACCAACTCCCTGGTCTACAAGGTTCATCCTGCAAAAGGCAGGTGAGCCCATTGCCCCCCATTAAGCCTGCTCTGGAGCCACTCTGGCATCCTTATTCTGTGCTGCAAAACTCTCTACACTCAGCTCTATTCGTCTTCCTCCTACTTCCTTCTGCTTTCCCCACACTTGTCCCCTGGCTGACCCTGCTTGGCTCATTCCCTTCTCTGGTCCCACAGTGAAAATGCTCTGTCCCCACCCATGAGCTCCCACGAGGGTGCTGTCAGACCAACCCTCAGCTCACTCATACAGCAACATCTGCGTCACACACACCCAAGTCATCTTTTCCTCCTCTGATCCCCACAGCAGGCCCCATCTCTCTTGTCACTTATCCCAAAGGATGGGTCTACCTTACTCCAGACAGTAATTTAGGGCTGTGGCCGTCCTCTGTGTACTCTTTCCGGCACAGCCATGCTAAACATACAGCTAGATGAATGAGCAAACTGCAGGCAGAGCAGGGAGGGTCTGTCCTTGCTCAGGACATGACTGCGGGAGCAGGAGATGAGTGTGCCCAAAGGCCAGGGAGTGGAGAGGCAGGGCCCTTATGAGCTTCTCTTACTGAGCAAGGGTTCTCTCCAAGAAGGGGGTATAGAGAGAGATGGGGGCAGGGAGGACTAGGCCAGGGTCAGGAAGTGAGGTATTCATCTGGAGGAGAGGTATGAGTTGGACAGAGAGGGCACTGGCCTTGAAGACAAAAAGGGTTTTGTGGAGGAAAGAGAGCTTGGAGGTGAGAGGGTTATGACAGCAAGACAAGTTTTTAGCTGTGAAGTCTGACTGGAGGGGAGAAGGAGGCAAAAGGACAAGCTGTAGTCAAACATACACAGAGAAGTTGTGATCTACTTTACTCACTCTAGGTTAGAGCCTGGATCAGTTTCTCAGACACAAGCAGCTTTTGAAACTTAAAATGCTTTTCATATGAACCTCTGATGGCAAGCAAAACTGAAAAAAAAAATGCTTTCATGAGGCTATTGGGATTTGATCTAAGACACTCTTACTCTGTTTCTTTTTAAAAAGCAATGCCAATCTTAGTTTGAAAATCTTCAGTTTTTAAGAAATCACAGACTAAGGGCTGGAAGGACACTCAGAAGGTTACCTCTTCTCTTCTGGCCTTGAGGCAGGACAGCAGGCATGTAAAGTGTCCTGGAGACAGTAGAATCTGTTTTAGGGCATACAAGAGCTTCTAGAAGAGGCGGAGGAGGGTGCAGAGGTAGTGCCCTGGTGAAGGCCCCCAGGCTTCTGGACGAAACATTTGCTGGCTACAGTAAGGCCTGGAAAGCCAGTAAGGATTCTATAGTCTGCTTGCTCTATTCAAACAGAATCTTGTACAATCAGAAACTATATACACTGAACCTTCACTCTCCCTGAAGAAAAGTTGTTTACCTTCCTAAATACCTGCTGCTGTTTTCCTGTTATATTACAAATTATTTCACCTCTTAAATAAGTGACTAAGCCCCACAACAGAACATATGAGTAAAGGTCTTTCCAGCTCCCAAGAGTGTCATGCCTTCAAGTTATCAAAGCAAAGCAAAGGAAAGCTAGTGGAAAGAGAAATATAGCTAAAGTCTGAAGACCTAAATCTCTTTACTATTATTTTTTTTTTGACAAGGTCTTATTCTATAGCTTAGATTGGCCTTGAACTTGCTGTGATCCTCTTGTCTCAGCTTCCCAAGTACTGCTATTCCTGGCAGCACCACACATGACTCTTAATTTTTTAAACTAACTTTTTTTATTTTGGAGAACTTTAAGCATTCAGAAAAGTAGGTAACATTAATAACAACTCATGTTTAATAAGGATTAACCCAGAGCTAATGTGAGCACATCTGTACCTGATCTCTCCTCCTAATCCTCCATATAATTTTGAAGCAAATCTCAGATTATTTCATTTATAAATTTTTCAGTCTATGTCTCCAAAAGGACTCTTAAAATTAACAAGAATGCCAAAACTATACCTCAAAATACACAACAGAAACACAAAGCCTAGATTTGACTTCTGATGTCATCTGCTGCCTTGTGACTACTAGCAGATATGAGTGCAAAGCCCCTAAAATAAAGTGAAAGTCCTGTTAACAGATCCCTGGACTTTAGTCTGCTTTAACTGTGATGCCAAATTCTCAAGTCAGAGAATTAGATCTTTGCAGGTGTCACCACAGCTAAGTGTGAGTGTCTTCCTTAGCTCTGACCTCCGCAACCTGGATTTTTTTCTCATCACTGCTGAAGTTACCAAGGTTATTCTGAGTCTGTCTTTTCAGGGAATAGTAGCATGTCATGCAGACAGAGCACACACAATGTACCAGTTTCAAAAGAGACAGGAATGCACTGGAGGTGACAGGAAGCAGGATTTCCTGGGCCTGGTGGTCCAAATGGTACAGTGTTCCCCTTATTTGGAGATAGGATCTCCTTATGAAGTCCAGGTTGGTTTTGAACTTGCAATCCTGCTTCAGCCTCCCAAGTGCTAGGATTATAGGTGTTTATCACCACACCTAGCCCATTTGTGTTTTTAACTGTGGTCTATGGGAAGATCATGTAACTTCTGAGGACTGGAGAGGTGACAGAGCTTTCCTTTTACCTTGTCTCAAAGTTAGGGAGGACATCAAGGAGGAAAAGGCCATCTCCATTTCTTGGCTACCACACTACAAGGGGGAAAGGACCTTGAATTCAAGAGTAAACATTAGAAATTCCACTCAATGGCAGCTCTGGCCGAAGCTGTGTTCTCATTTTGCTCAGTGCTCTCAACATTCCCCTCTGCTTCGCTCCTCACATTCCTCTGCCCTGACATCCACGGAGACATGGGGTGTTTTCACGCTTGTGGCATTGCTATAGCAACAATTTCTCTTCTACCTGCAATGCTGGCAACTCTGCAGTGCTCTGTGCTGAGAATGCAAAGAAGGGACATGAAGGCCCTGCACTTACACACACACACACACACACACACACACACACACACACACACACACGAGATGCCTGCAGACACGCACATGCGCACACTCAGCCCTTTCTCAAGGACAATGCAATGAGATCACTGAAACAAATTAAGATGCTGATACCTGGTAACAGATAATGTAGACAGGAGGTAAATCACTGTAGCAATTTTTGAAGGATTTTTAATGTCAGATTTTAAGACTGAATCAAAATATATCTCTCCTTTGGTTAACTATAGAAAAATGCCATTAAATTATTTTATCAAAGCATATGAAAAGGCTAAACAATTGGTCTCCAGAAAGAGTCCCTCAAAGCATATGAACCTAGTAGAAAGTGCAAGCAAAGTGAGGCTATGACAAGCGATCTTAACTTGTGCCCACAAAAACCATGAAAAAAGGTCAGAGTTTCTATTTTAATAAAGTGAAAATCTTTTAAAAACCCATAATTTTTTTCTATGAGGACTAAAGACAATGTGTTTCACTGGAGACCAAAACCAGTAAGAAAACAGATAAGCAGGTATGTTTTTCTGCTTCCAGGCAGGGTGGAGAGAAGCAGCTGGGACCTTGGGGCCGCTGGTTTGGGGCAAGGTGGGCTGGCCACGACTCTGGCTGAAGGTCGGTACCTCCCAGTGAGTCAAGAGCCAGGAACAATGCGTCATGGGGAAAAACCATGCTTTTTTACTTCTACTTTGTTCTGAGTTCTTTAGCAAAATGCGCTGTAGACTTTGTTTCAAGGACCTTCCTACAGTTAGCATATGATTCCTTAAGATTTTGATACTTGTACGTAGGGAAGAGAAACCAATGAAAAAAACCCAAGAGGAGGGGGCACAGCAAGGCAGTGAATAGAAGCCTTCAAATTCTGGTAACAGCAGCAGAAAGCAATCCGTGGACATCTTTCTCTAGGACACGGCTCTTCCCAGGGCAGCCCAGGACCTTTGTATGAACCTGCATGTGGGGTAAGGCAGAGCTGTCACTTACAGAAAAACTTAGGCTTCAGAAATCTCCCTGGTTTACATAGTAGTGCACTGGAGAGCAAGTAAGAGGTAAATGTTTTGGGTACATGACCGGATAGACAGAGTGCTAAGTAATCTTGTGTTCCCCTGATGGGACATTAGAATGGCCCCCTTTAGAAGACTTCTGTGATCTTGTGGCAGGTTTTACACAACTGGAGGAAGTTCCTTCATCACCTACCTACATGGTCCCACACTTCCACATGCTCACATGGGCAGCCACAGCTCTGGGATGGGGAACACCAGGCCCTGGACTAAGTGCTCTGCCTACCTGGTGTCATTTACTCTTCACCAAGCCTGTATGAGGCAGATGTGGTTGTTCCTATTTTACAGATGAAGGACATGTGCGTGGGGGCAGTAGTCAGTCTAAGTTCTTGGCTGCAGACAGGTGACCCTGCACTGCAGGGGTGTTCACAGCCTTCCTTGCAGCCTCTCAGCATCTAGTACCGGCTGGATGCAAAGCAGCACATCAAGGACTGCTGTTCACTGAGGCTTCAAAGTAACACTCGTAAAGGACAACTTACTAAAGAGGCCACACAGGAGTCAGAAGTAGTGCTGGCCAAGGGAAAGTGTAAGCCCTCGTCTTCTCTATGGGACAGGAGAAGGCCTGTAATTTGCACCTTAACCACCTCAGGCAGTGTCACTGGACTTGAGAAAGCAGCACCTTCTCTGGAGGGTGATGTGGATAATGCCAATTTCTTGGGATTAGGGAAGTTGGCAAACGCCTCAGGCCCCGGGGCAGTGCTGTTCAGAAGGTGGGCTGCCAGAGCCCTTGGTGCCCTGACAGCTGGGCCCATCCAGGCAGCCCTGGCTCTGAGACTGTCTCTCACCCAGCACAGGATCAGCAGTCTGCTCTGTCTTTCTTTGAGAAGCTGTGGTGGCAGTGGAGGGTGCAGGAGCAGGGGCATCGTCTGTGTCCCCTGACCAGCCCCCAGACTCCCCAACAGCACACCAAGGAGCAGGCAGCTGCTCTTACCACTCAATATCTGATATCAAGGGACAAAGTAGATGAAATATAAAACAAATCTTACTATAAGGCTAAGGGAAACAAAATTTTTATTCATACTGGCATTTTAGTTTAACATATACATATTTTTATTCTTCCCTATTTTCGGTTCTTATCTTTTTAAATAGTCACTGAAAACAGCAGCAAGTATGGTATTTATTCAACTCTTAAAGGGAAAACACAGTGGGAAGAGAGGATAATAGTATTTGCCTTTGGCTTTTTCTCCTCTTGGAAGAACTGTAAACTACTGGAGTGACCAGGTACTCCAGCCTGCATTTTGGGAGCTATGATGTCACATGAGGGAAGTGGATACGCTTGTGTGTCACTAGTAATCCAAACTGTACAGGACCAAGAAGCCATCATGGACATAGCCCCAGTGCTGTTTACTATAAAGAATGCTGTTCTATTGTTTTTTGGGGGGACAGGGTCATGGCTCTCCAGTTCAAGCTGGCCTTGAACTCTCAGCAATCCTCATGGCTCAGCCTCCTGAGTACTGGGATTATAGGAATATGCTACCATGCCTAGCACTTTCCCATGCTGGAATTTTAAAAGTGGAAACTGATACAAACAATAGGTGAACGTCTGAAAACTCCTTGCTGTGACACTGGCTCTGCTCAGTGTGTGAAGTACTTACGGGGACCATGCAGGGACCTGTTCTGGTCCGGGTGGGAGAGAAAGACTTTCCATTGGGTTCTCAGTATCACTACTTTCCACAAATGGAAGTCACATCCAGTGTCCACTCTGTGTATGGTGGGGACTAGTGGGACCCCAGGGCTCTACCAGACATTCTTCGTGATAGAACTACAGGGGCATCACCAACTGCCCATAACTCAAAGCTCTTCAGTGAGAGCCCCACTCGGAAGCAAAGGGAAGGACTCAGCCTGTGGGGAGCAAGGAGCAAGGGTAGGCCACATTCCATGCTGAGGAAACCTGCCCTACCTACCCTCCTTTCCTGACCCGCTCTCTGCCACATGGATGTCTACTACAAGGAATAAGCCCTCATCTGCAGGCTTACAAACCTTTCTGTCCCATAGACTTCGGTTCTTGTCAAGGCTGCTCTTGAATACAAGTTCTCCCTGATAGCAGGAACAAGAGGACCAATCTCCATTCATCTCTAGATAATGCTAAGGCCTGGCTGGGCCTGATCGGAGCATGGCCAGTAAGTACTGCCAGCCCCCAGCACAGCTGGGGTCGCCTTGGCACTGACAGCTGGTCTGGAATCATTTGCATTCTCCTCACTCAGCCACTCAGCTACTGCAGGCAGCTGCAGATAACTGTTTTCTAGCAACAAACCGGTTCATTGCAGATGTGAATTCTGCTTACATTTCACTGTTATAAAGTTGACAACAATGAACACTACAGTATTTGGAGGCTTAGAAAAGGTTAGAAAGGATAAGCAGGGAAGAGCTCCTGGTGGGAAAGGCAAAAAGAACAAATACAAATGACCTTGGGAAAAGATAGCAGCAGCACAGACAACATTCACAGATGTTCTCACGGTAATTCTGATTAACTCACACTGCCTGAAGGCCTCTCTTTTTTAACACTTCTCTTCTGAGTATTCTTAAACCTTCACCTCAAGACCCTGGTTAACTTTCCAGAAAGCTCTCCTGACATACTGCTGAGTTTATAGAGCAAATTTATGGCTCTGGGAAGGTAGAAAAAAATCCAACAGGGAAACGTCTGCCTCTAAGAATAAATATTCCAGAAGCATCGCTTTCAACTCTTGCCTCAAAATCCTCCCAATCTATCACTATTTTGTCCTATACCAAATGTATCCAATTCATTCCAAACAGTAGCACACTTGAAGATAAACTGAGGACTGCTTTGCCGGGGGACACACGTGGGAGCTGAAGGCCTGGACGACGCACTTCATCAAATCAACAGAACAGAGCATTGCCTCATTTTACTAGATATAGCATCTATTCTTCAGGGACTTCCAGGTATGAAGTCTTCCCCCAGGTAACACACTCATATAAACACCTCATCTCAGAGTGACAAGTTCCTGGAAATTCAATGAGTTTAGATTCCTGGCAAAGACTGCAACAAGATAGCAGATGCCCTCAGTCTTTGGCCAAAATTAGCTCTGGCTTATTTCTTAAACATGCAGAATCTTCAAGGATTAACCATGATTTAGGCATCTTGCTGAAGTAAGGAATGTCACAAAGAGAATCTGCATAAGTGAAAAGGAAAAACCAGACGCCCTAACAACACGGCCATCTTTGATGCTAAATTCTGAATGCATGTAGTGCTTGGCTTTAGCACTAATCCCAAAAGAATTCTGTCAATTCTGTTTGCAAGACAGTTGTGCTGACACACACACTTTCAAAAATCGTCCCAGAGGAGAGAGCCATTTCATCATGGAGCATCAGTGCCACCTAGTGTCGATTCACTCCACAGTGCACAGAGGCAGACTGGAAGCTTAGAGTGAGTGAGAACCACTATCTACAGGTCAAAGTCAAGTTCTGAGGCCTAGGTGTCGGTACCCAACAAAGTCCATAAGATACTCCTTGCTGTCAACACTGCTGAAATCTAAGAAGCTTTTTTAAAAAAGTGATAAAAACACAACACTAAATCTACCCCACTAACAAAGGTTTTGAGAATAAAATATGTATCTATAAACAAAATGCTGCCCGACAGATGTTTACAACTTTTTATCTTACCTCACTAAAACTACCCCCACACAGAAACTCTCCACTCCACTCCTCCCACCCCCTTTCTGCTTCTTACTCTGACTACTTTAATACCATGAATTGAAAGCAGGCAGTTTCTGTCCCTCTTGGCTAATTTCATTCCATATAATAGCCTCAAGTCTCATCTGTGTTGATCCACTGGTAAGATTTCCTCCATTTCTAGGGCCAAATAGTATCCTACATCACATTTTTACCCTGTTTCTGCCTGATGGCTACGGTGACCAGGGCTGCAAAGACACAGAGGATACCTCTGAGATCTCAGAGGATTTCAATTACTTTCCCTGGCTTACCTTTTTGCTGACTATTCCCCTTGCTGCACACAGTTTTTTAGTTTGATATAATCTCACTTGTCTATTTTTGTTTTTGGTGTCATATTCAGGAAATTAGGGGCAAGACCAATGTTATGAAACTACCCAAAGTTTTTATCTATGGCTTTAAGTCTGAGGTTTAGTATCTTAGTCCATCTTGAGTTGGTTGTTGCAGACAGTGTGATACGGGGTCCCGGTTCATTTTCCTGCAGGTGCATCTCCAGCTTTCCAAGCACCACCTCCCACAGACTGTCCTTTCCTCAGTGTGTGTATATAGTGGAAATTCAGCTGACTCAGTGTGTGGACTGACTGTTCAGATCTCTACTACGGCCCATCTATCCGCATGTGTTTATGCAAGTACCATACTATACATCCACCCACCCCCCGGCCCCCAGACCAGAGGACAAACTCAGCACCTTGTGCTTGTGAGGAAGGCATAGTGTCACTAAGCTAAATCCCCATCCTGCAAGTACCATATTGTTTTGATCATTATAATGTTGTAATGTGTTGTAAAGTCAGAAGTGTGAGGTCTTCAGTTTTGTTCTCAAGATTGTTTCTGCTCTTTAATGTTTTTTGTGGTTTCAAGAGTTTTAGGACCATTTTTTTTCTATTTTTGTAGAAAATGCTGAAATTTTGGTAGCTGCATTGAATTGGGGTATATGAACTTTTTTTTTTTTTTTTTTTTTGAGACAAGGTCTTGCTTTTGTAGTTTAGGCTGGCCCTGAGCTCAGCCTCAAACTCACAGTAATCCTCCTGCCTCTGCCTCCCAAGTGCTGGGATTACAGGTGTGAGCCACCGTGCCTGGCACTGTGGTATGAGGTGATGATTGCTGGTGGACATGAATCTCCACACCCTGCACTGTTTTATGTGATTACCCAATCAAACTTAGGTCCTTGCACTTGCAAGGCAGGTGCGGGAACCACTGAGCTAAATCCTTGGCTCACATATGGACACCTTAATAAAAGTCTTCTAATTCATGTACACAAATGTCTTTTCATTTATCTATGGTTCTTCAGTTACTTTCTCCCATGTTGTTTTTTTTAAGATAGGGTCTCGCTTTGTGGTTCAGACTGGCCCTGAGCTCAGCCTCAAACTCACATCACAGCAATCCTCCTGCCTCTGCCTCCTGAGTGCTGGGATTACAGGCGTGAGCCACCACACCGGCACTGTGGTATGTGGTACTGATTGCTGCTGGGCGTGAGTCTCCACACACAGTATTATATGTGGTTACAGGGGACTGAACACCGGCCCTTGCGCTTGCAAGACAGGCGCCGGAACCGCTGAGCTAAATCCCTGGCCCAAAAGTCTGAATATATTTAGTATGGAGGGATTTATTTTCTCCCAAAATTAGTATTTCCTACCTATAACTGGCTGAACATATGATGTGAAACCCACACCTACAGGACTGGCAGTGTATTTATAATCAGTACATCTTCCTGGTGCGCCAGCCATTTTATCATGATATAATATCCTTGTCTTTTTTGTTTTGTTTTGTTTTTTTGAGACAGGGTCTCACTACACAGTTTAGGCTGGCTTTGAAGTCATTATGTCCTGAACTTGCAGAAATCTTCTTATCTCAGGCTCAGTCCTGGCATATGCCATCATACTTGGGCCTTCTTTGTCTCTTGTAGCACTTTTTGGTGTAAGTCTATTTTGCACATGTGTGTTTAGTTCTGTTCTCTTCTGGTTATCATTTGCATGGAATACTTCTGTTCTTTCATTTTTGGGCCATCTATCTATCTATCTATCTGCAAATCTGATAGGAGTCTTCTGTAGAAGGTGCACAGTTGAATCTTGATTTCTTTCACCCATTCGGCTACTCTGTCTTTTGTTTTGGGCTGTCTAATCTATTTACACCTAAAGCAGTAACCCACAGGGACAGCCTGACTCCTATCTTGGTTTTTGTGTGTGGTCTTTCCCTCCCTTTCCCCTCTCCTTCTGTGGTATATGGGATGGACCTCAGGACCTTGTAACATGTGAGGCAAGTACTCCAGCACGGACCGATACTCCACAAAACCAGCTTTCTTTCTTTAAATGATATGTTTTAACTCCCTTCTCATTTTCTGTGTATCCTCTAATGGTGTTTTCTTTATAGTTACCATGGGACTTACATAGAAATTATATCTATTATATTTAATACATATTCTATATTATATTAATATACTTACATTTATATTTATAGCAATTTTTAAGTTGAAAATTTGAATTGTATCCATCCTTTTCAACCTGTTATTAAAATTACATGTATCTTTTTCCACTGCTCTATGTATTTATTACTAGCTGTTAATGTAGGAAGGGAACAAAGGGCTCAAAATCTACACAATTTCACAGGATACACTATAGGGAAAAAAGTGCCTGAGACAGATCAAATTGTTTTAGGGTGTTGGTGGACATGCTCTTGGAGGAGCTGGACTTCTAGCTTCTGGAAGGGCCATGACTACTGGTGTCCCTTGAGCAAGAGGAAGCCAAACTGGTGCAGTGGCCTCATAAAGTGGAGGAGCCATAATGCATGGAGGTGAGGCTGCTCTGCCTACAAGAGGGGACAGAGCCCCTGTTCCCGGTGGGTACTGGGTCGGGCTTCTGGAGTGATGGCAGTTGCAGTAACAGATGTTGCTGCAACAGTACTTCTGTGGAGTTATTACTTGCTGTGTGGACCCCTACTCCTTAGAAAGGGCCTGCTAATCCAACAGAATCCTGAAAAAATGGTACACAAGCCAGTACATCTCTACCAGGTGTACTCTTCCACCCTTATGCCTCCTGCAGCCCCGGCAAGTAGTACGCAAGCAATGCCAGTATCTTTACGGGGTGGCCTTTCCACAGTCATGGATACTAAGTTTTCCCTATGCAGCAAGATCAGAACCCAAACCTGCTTTTAATGCTCTGGCTATTCTATATTCTTTGGCTTGATCTTCTTGAACTCCTCATAATCACAAAGGGTCAAATTCACATGCCTGTCAAAAACCTTAAAGGAGCCAATGAAGATTTGAACATCTTGTAGAATATATCTCATTCTACAGTCAATGTGCAGCAGCATCTGGCTACTCTTAACCCAACAGTCATGATTGCTGTTCCATCAAATCCAGTGTCAATGATAAAATTTTAGGAGCCTTACTGCCCAGGGAACAACTGTAATGATATGACAGAGGTTCTTCAAAGTCAATTCAAGGCACGCAGAAGCTTCATAAAATAGACACAATGTTCTAATGCTTTAACTACCTCTCAGCATTTCAGCTAAGAATGCCTGACTTACTTCTGCCTGGAAATTCAGCACAAGGACGTGCTGCTGAGAATGCCTTGGACCAAGGTGTCACTCTAGCTCAGTGAGGCTGCCTTTGTGTGTCTGATCTTTCACATGCACTGTTTTGTAGTTCCTCACAGATGCAGGTGATCCCTAGCTTGTTCAATCGCACTGCTGATCCTCCTTACTGTGTGATGTCAGGCACTGCCAGCAGCCTGGGCTCTGCCCATGCATCACACTTCCTTATGCTGTGTGTGCATCCAGTCATACTGTTTATACAGTTGTGTATCTTTTCAATATTTTTATCTTTTAAACTGTATACCAAAGTAAAGTGCTTTACACATGACCATTATGGTACTATCAAATTCTATTATGTCTATACAAATGTACTTTTCTGTTTTGGGGGAGGTGAAAGTACTAGGATTGGAACCCTGGTCTCCCCCATGCTAGACAAGTACTCTGCCATTGTAATTCTACATGGATGATTCTCAACTCATGATAAAGTTCCATCTCAATAAACCCATTTAAACTGACAATATTATAAGCTGAAAATGCATTTAATATACCTGATCTACTGAACTTTAAAGCTCAGTAATACAGTACATGGGAGTCCTGCTGTTTACCCTCATGAACACATGGCTGACCAGAGCTCTAGTTCACTGTGTTGCTCAGCATCACAAGTGTTACCACACCAGATACTGCCAGGTAGGAAAAGATCACGACTCAAAATTTGATATATGTTATGGGCCGGGGAGTTAGCTCAATGGTTCTGGTGCCTGTCTTGCAAGCGCAAGGACTTGGGTTCGATCCCCAGTAGCCACATACCATACTGGGTGTGGAGACTCACGCCCAGCAGCAACCCAGTACCACATACCACAGTGCCGGGTGTGGTGGCTCACGCCTGTAATCCCAGCACTTGGGAGGCAGAGGCAGGAGGATTGCTGTGATGTGAGTTGGAGGCTGAGCTCAGGGCCAGCCTGAACCACAAAACGAGACCCTGTCTCAAAAAAAAAAAAAAAACAAAACTTAATGTATGTTATTTACTGAATGCATATTACTTTCAAACCATCAGGAAGTTGAAAAATTCTAAGCTAGGGATAGTCTGTGTATTACTTATTAATGAACTTTATAATAATTTCATATGCTTTCCTGTTGCTATCTAGCTTCTTTTCATTCCAAACGTTAGAATTGTTTAGTACTTCTTGTAAAACTAGGTCTAGTTGTGATAAGTTCTTTTAGCTTTAGTTTACCTGGTTTGTATTTATTCCTCCTTCCTTTTTGATTAAATACAATATATTCTTTTTTTGTTTTGTGTTGTTGTTTGAAATAGGGTCTTGCTATGTAGTTCAGGCTGACCTTGAACTCATGGTGATCCTCTTGCCTCTGGTTCCCAAGTGCTGGGATTAAAGGTATGCACCAGAAATACAATATACTCTTTGCTGGCAGTTTTTCTTTCAGTATTTTGAATAAACCATCCAACTTCCTTATCAGCAATATTTCTGCTGAGAAATACATTGATAATTTTCTGGAAGCTCCTTTGAAGATGGCAAGTCATTTTTCTCTTCCTTTTTCTTAACAACTGGATTATATCCTTTGATTGGTCTTGTTTGGTTCATCTTACTTTGGGCTGGCCTTGTACACACTA
Source organism: Petromus typicus (assembly GCA_004026965.1). NCBI lineage: Eukaryota > Metazoa > Chordata > Mammalia > Rodentia > Petromuridae > Petromus > Petromus typicus. Next base: position 36,193 of record PVIR01007018.1, read on the forward strand.
TGTAGCCAGGTTGGTCTTGAACTCACAGCAACCTTCCTGTCTCAGCCTTCCAAGTATTGGAATTAGAAGCATGTGCCAGCACAGCCAGCTTAGTTGGGGATCTATTGAGCTTTCTGAATAAATGTTTTTTCCCTTCTTGGTACTGGGGATCAAACTTAGGAGCTTGTGCCTGCAAGGCAGCTGCAGTGCCAATGAGCTAGATCTCTGGTCCTTCTTGAATCTTAATGTCTACTTCCTTCCCCAGTTTTCTAAGTTTATAGCCATTTTTTCTTCAAATAAGCTTCTTCCTCTTCTTCTGATACTCCCCAAATGACTATAATGGTCTACTGATAGACATTCTTTTTTTTTAGGTTTTTTTGAGACAGGGTCTCACTTTGTAGTTCAGGCTGGCCCTCAGCTCAGCCTCAAACTCACATCACAGCAATCCCGCCTCTGCCTCCTGAGTGCTGGGATGACAGGCGTGAGCCACCACGCCCGGTACTGTGGTATGTGGTACTGGTTGCTGCTGGGCATGAGTCTCCACGCCCAGTATAGTATGTGGTTACTGGGGATCGAACACAGGTTCTTGTGCTTGCAAGACAGACGCCAAAACCACTGAGCTAACTCCCTGGCCCTTGATAGACATTAGACATCCTTAAATCCCTTAGGCTCTTCAAATCTTCAAATTCATTATTTTAATTTTGCTCCTTGTGCTGGATAATTTTAAATAACTGCTTTCAATTTGCTGATCCTTCTGCTTCAAGTCTGCTGAATCCTTCTAGTGTGTTTTTCATATACTTCAACTCCAGAATTAAAAGAAAAATATTTTGTTTGTTGATGTCCTGATTTTGTTCATGCAACATTTCCTCAAGCTTGTTAACTATTCTGATGATGGCTATACCAAATTTTTTGTCAGGAATTCATATACATCCATTTCTTTATGGCTGGGTTTTAGATATGTATTTTGTTCTTTTGATTGGGCCTTTTGTGTGTGTGAGCCTTGTTATTTTTCTGTTTTCATCTGCACATTTGGAAAAAGAGCCATCCCTCCCAGTCTTTACAGAATAGCTTTATTCAGGGAAAGGCCTTTACCACTCAGATTCTGAGGCTTCTCAAGTCTTTTTCTGTGGATGTGTCTTCTCTGAGTCTGCACATGGAAATTCCCAGTAAGAGAGGTTCTGCAGCCTTTGTGTACCTTCCTGACCTTGTGAGAACATAACCTCTTGTCAGTGTTGTGTTTTGGTTTCAGCAGCTCCCAGGCCCTGGAGCATGCTGACTCCTATCAGCACGCTGAGTGGGGGGAAAACAGAAACTAGTCCCTCGGGCAACAACACTGGACACATGATCCATTCTTTGCTTCCTTTTTCCATCACCCAGGGGAGATGTTTCTGAGGTATACTGGCCTCTGTCTACTATACCTCGGCTCCCCTGGAGGACCACAAGCTGCCTGGTATTCTATAGATCCTGTCAATGCTCTAACCTGGCTGAGACAATAAACTGTCCTGGGTGGGTCTTGAAAAACTAGAAAGCTAGGTTTATATTCCAACTCTTTTTACAACTTTCCCTGGAGATAAGCAGGAAGTTAAGAATTTCCTACTGGCCTGTTCTACCGAGCTTGGAGAAGGCAACAGTGCCTGTGTGCTAGTTCCACCATTATATTTATCCTCATTTTTTTTTCCTGGAAGCGACTATTCACATGCACATTTCATTGGCCAAAAGAAACTAAATGGCTACTTTCAATTTAAACTAGGCATGTGTATTCCTCCATAGGCAGGAAGAAGAATATTTGGTGTTCCTGCCTAGGATCCTTGGCAACCCTAGGAAGATTCACAGATAATGCAAGGTGATGTTCCACACACTCACACGGGACTATCTCAGACTTGGGTGAACATTCGTGCTGTTTTTCAACGTCTTTGGAGCATAATGAGACTCTTTCTCTTTAGGCTTCCAAATTTATATCAGTATTCTCCCTGGACCATATTACTGAATCTTACTAGGAAATGTAATTTTCAGCTCTCCACCCAATCTATAGAGACTCCAGACAGCTGGCTGCAATGTGCACATCTCATCTGGACTACTTATTAGCCAAACAGGTCTTCTTCTCACAGTAGCTTCAGGCCTACACACATATCCAACTCCTAAGCCTCCTTTGTAACCCTGCCACAGTTAGTAGTCCAGGCTGCTGCTGCTGCTTTTACCTGAACATCTTTCCTTTCACGCCATTCATGTCATCTTTCACCTTTCCCCTCCTTCGGCTACACTCTCCTTGCTCTGCATTTCAGTGCCTGACACACTTGACATACACAATGACAGTCAATTACTATGTTTTTTTAGTTTCAGTCTGCCAGATACCCTGAGGACAATTGTTACAACAGCCTGGAGTGGGGGAAAATGGCCCTATCAGCTATAAGAACACAGATAAGTTTCACATAGAAATACTAATGTTGAAATAAAAAAGATTAAAGTTTCAGTTTATTACTTTAGCTTCTTTCTTCTTTTCCAGTATCTACCTCAATTTCTTCCCTCTCTACAAAATACTGTAGTGTTCAACACTGACTAGACAGTTTTAGGAAAACAGCCTAAAACACATTTGTTCAGGTGAATGGCAATATTCACTAAAAACTCTGGAGTGGCTTACATAAAACAAATTTGAAGATACTTTTAGTTCACAGAATGGGAAGCTATCTGCAGCAATAAGGTGGCTAAATGGTTTTGGTCTTTGCTGATACAGTCACATGGAAAACCTATCAGACCCAACAGAGATGCTACCATGCTACCCAGTTCTTTAAAGGAGTGTCACTTTGAGAGTGCAGGAAATTTATGTGAGTGGGGGTGGGAGAAGTATTTGAGTAGGTTAGGCAAAGGGCAAACAAGGAAAATGAAGATGCCATGAAGAAAACAAAATGCTTCATGTTATGTATAACAGCATTTGTCTTTGCATGAAGATGACATAAAACAGAGATCCAGAAATCGATTAACTGGCTCCCATATCTGTAACCATGTCGACCATTATCACAAAATACTGATCTCTGCTTTCATGAAAACAACAACAGTCAAATCTCCTCATGCACCAGCATACAGATACACAAGGGCTTTCAAGGCTGCCCATAATACCAAAATTCAAATATATGTGCAGAAAAAAACTGCCTCCTTACCTTCCGGCAACCAGGGTTAGGACAGCTGAACCTCTTCACATCACTGTCCAGCAGAGCGGGAAAGCTGCAGGAGGGACACCTGGGGCCAAAACAGCAGAAGCAGCAGGAGTCAGCATAGAAGCCTGCTTTGGTTTCATGTGGCTATTCCTACTAAGAGCTCTGAACTGAATAGCAATATTGGATTTTTACTCCTCAGTCTGCATTAAAACATGGACTGAGCCTCTTCTCCATACTGGCTCTTTCCAGGATACACAGGTGACATTCTGGGTCTTTACTCTTGCTGATCCCTCAACAAAGACATATCTCAACCTTTATGAGAATTCTTTGCCTAAATCTTTTATTTCTAGCTCAGGAGACAATAATTGTACTCACGGGCGCAAAGATTAGGAAGTACCAAAGCATGTCAATATAAGATTCAATCTATGTCAGTAATAAAATTAACTTTCTTATTTCTTAGTGAATGCCAGAAAACTGACAGGATGTAGCACTGTTAAAGAACTGTCTTCAACCAAGCAAAGCATCCCAGCAGTCCTTACACTAGGGAGATCCAGTGAACTCACCTGACAAGCTCATCAGCATAGGCCGCAGCAACTTCTTCTTCGGCTTTTCGCTCATAGTATTTATCCAGGATGGTCTGTGGAAGCACCTTCTCCAGCTCACTTGTTGGGAAGGAACATGTGCAGCTACCTTCCATGCAGCTGAGCTCTGACTAAAATAAGAAGAATATGAAGAGCCTTAGAGATTAAATGGATGTCTCAATGGGAGACAAGGTCTGGTAAGATTCTGAGAAGGCAAAGATCTCTCTGTGACCTCTTTTCTGAGAAATCACACCCTAAACAAGATGTGAGACCATAAAACAAAACACAGAGTCCACAGTGATACCACTACAGAGCCTCTAGCAGCCCAAACCATAACCCATCAAGGTGGGAAGGGTGAAACACTGCTCAGTGGACTAGGTTAAAAAAAAGGTCTAAGCTCTGTGTCTAACAAGGGGATGTCAGTGAGACGTGAGCTGCTTTCCTCTCCAGATCCCAAAAATCTACAGAGCCCCTAGGATAGCTGAGTAGTGAGAGGGGATAGGTGTGAACTGACATGAAGAAACAAGAATCAAGACAGTAGGGCCTCCAGTTATTACTTCTCCTGATACAATCAGTAGACCCCTAGAGAAAGGACAAAAATTCAGCAATAGCTGGACCAAAAGGGAACCAGTCAGGGAAGGCAGAGCTAAGATGTGTGGCCTTAAGTCAGGGTGAGTGAAGAGTGCACACTGAATAGCCTCCCATTCAGCTCTGGGACACAGGGAGGTGGGATACCTGTAGATGAGATTCATATATGAACCCAGCAAAAAGACCTAAGATTGTCATCTGGGGTTTACAACACAAATCACTACCTGGCCATCTGGGCACCTAGTCAGATTCACAGGCCTCTAAACCCCACTACTTAAATAGCTTTCAAAATGTTCCTTAACACAAACAAATACTGCCAGAGATTTGAAGAACACATCTGATTAGAAAGTTAAAACTCCAGGGCCGGGGAGTTAGCACAGTGGTTCCAATGCCCATCTTGCTAGCGCAAGGGCCTGGGTTCGATTCTCAGGTAAGCACATACAACACTGAGCTTGGATACTCATGCCCTGCAGCAATCAGCGCCACGTACCACAGTGCCAGGCGTGGTGGCTCACACCTGTAATCCCAGCATTCGGGAGGCAGAGGCAGGAGGATTGCTGTGATGTGAGTTGGAGGCTGAGCTCAGGACCAGCCTGAACTACAAAGCGAGACCCTGCCTCAAAAAAAAAAGGTAAAACTCTCAAATCAAACACATGGAAAATGTATCTTAAAATAACTCCTAAAATCTACGAAGTTTCTTCAACACACAACCTCTTTTTTTCTTTTGAGAATCCCACTGCCTCTGCCGCCTGAGTGCTGGGATTACAGGCATGAACCACCACGACCAGCACTGTGGTATGTTGTATTGATTGCTGCTGGGCGTGAGTCTCCACACCCAGTATTGTTGTATGTGGTTAGAGGGGATTGAACCCTGGGCCCTTGCACTTGCAAGACAGGCACCAGAACCACTGAACTAAATCCTTGGCTCCAAGATCATGATTTTTAAAAAAATAAATGTTTTTATACTTTGAAGTACTGTACTTTGAGATTCATAAAAGTTGCAAAAGTAATACAGAATTCCCCAATCCTCTACCCAGTTCCTCCTGATGTTAACGCCATTTGTAACCATAGCATATTTAATCAAAACCCGAAGTTAACAATGGTGTAATTTTAAGCCACAGTCTCTATTTGAATTCCAAGTTTTTCATTAATGTCTTTTCCCATATGCCATGATCTCATGTGGCATCTAGCTGTCATGTTTTCTTTTGCTTAGAACTTGTGTCAGGGTGGTATTATGACTGATATATTTTGGTTTTCACCCATGGCTTCTGGCTTATGATTCCAATGGCTCTTGTTATTTCCTAAATGACCAGAATATAATGTTAAAGTATTTGGTCTTGGTCCTTAGTTTCTGAAGCAGTTTCAAAACAATATGAGTGATAAATGTGAATGCCAGTTTTAGCAGTCTTTTGTTATAATACCTGTTATAATACCTGTTATTCTACAGGTTAGGCTGTAGAATACAGTCTCAATTCTGTTGCTTGGCCTCCTGTCTGATTCTCTGTCTTTCTCTGACCTTCTACTGTCCTCCTTTCATTAAGGTAGGCCATGGAAATTAGAACTTTAGGCCTGGGGATTTAGCTCAGTGGTTCTAGTACCTGCATCACAAAAGCAAGGTCATGAGTTCAATCTCCAGTACCATAAAAAAATATGTCAAAATTTCTTTTTTGCAAAGCTGGTCACAGAAACTAAGAATATACTTGTAATCCTTCCCTGTCTTTTTTTTTTTCTTTTTTGACAGAGAAGTTTATTTTATTATCCAATTATTTTCTTAAAAAATGATTGATAAAACAAATTTTTGTATCATAGAAACGTTGTGACATGTACAGTGAAATATTACTATGTATAATTTCAGAAACAAAAACCTACAGCTCCAAGTAAAGTGAGGTTTAACAACCGACTGTATTTAAACTATATGAAATTTCCTAGATTGCCAATGTTTTCCTTGCCTTGGAAATAAGTCAGACAACTGAAAAAATACGATTTTTAAAGAATTGAGAATCATAGAAATGCTATCTGAAGTTCAGTCATCTGGAACTTGGGAAGTCTGTTGTAGTTCTGAGTTCAACAAGCAAAATGAATGTTGCTGTAAATGTTCAAACTTCCAGCACAGGCCTATCACGGTTGGTCTATTAAAAATTATAAGCTATCCCCTGTGTGGCAAAACCTGTTATATGGCTCACATACTGTTTTTCACCAGCTCATGGGCTCCATGCTTATCAATGATTAAAGGTACATGGTATTCTTCATCTGCCACAAAATTTTCTGGTCCTTCTCCAGCATAACAGACAAGGGAAGAGATTTCACACTGGATTAGTAAGTACATCATTGACATCCTTCAAGCAGGGAACTGCTGTAAGGCGAGAACCATTTCATCTAGAAGTAAGCCCCAGTAGCAAGGACCCAGTAATGGTGAAGGGACATCAAAGCATGCCTTATAGTCATAGAGTGATTCTTCCCTTTCTTTCTGCATTCTTTAGTGGGGAAAACTTGTTTTCCCATAATACTCCATATACTACAAACTTCTTTGGAAACTGTGAGATGTCAGAAGTAAATTTTTCCATTTGGCTTGTCTAGCTTAATTAACTCCCCCCAGCTATTTATATACACAATCTTCCTCTTCTTTTTTTGATATTAGAAATCAAAACTGACACCTTGTGCTTGTGATGTGGCCACCAGAGCTACTGGGCTAAATCCTCAGTCCTCAGAACCTTCTTTTGAGTTACATGGTGCTGCAGCTCAGTTCATAAACATTAACAACATCACTCAGAAATGGTATGGTGAAGGAATGACTGGTAATACTGCCCATGCTGAACAGCAATTGTCCATCTGAGCTTTGTTTCTGAACTGTTGACAAAGGAATTTCACTGTATCCTACTACCTGGCATACTCTGTCCACTTAGCAAAACACTCCAGCTGGTTCTGTAGGGTTCATCTTCTCTATCACTTTTGCCCCATAGTCTGCTGCTTTCTGAATGCAAAATCCAACAAACTGCTGTTCTGCCACTTTAACCAGTATACTATCCAGACAACAGACATGAATGCACCAAAGGCCTTTTTGTTTCATATCCTGCACAATATTTTGAGCTGCAAAAGCTTGACTAAGACCCCCACTTCCACTGGGGGCCACAGAAACTTTGTTCTCTTCTAAAATAATTTTCCCATCAAAATTCATAGCAGATAGCCTTCCTTGCTGAAAGAAGATTATATTCTCTTTTTTTTCAAACTAAAGCACTTGAGCTTTGTGAAGAACTCTTTTGTTGCTTTCCACTGTTCTGCCACTGGTCATAATATACCATGCAGGACAAATTTGTTGCTATAATAGTTTTGAGTTAACAGTTATAGCTTCCAGATATGCTCTGCTTGAATCTAAAAAGTGTCTCATGGGATGGTAAACTAACATCAAACATCTCCTTGGGATATGCAACTCTAAACCCACTAGGTATGAGGCGAACTTCTACTCTGTCCTGAGATCGAGAAAAGTCCTTCACTTCCCTTGGCCTAGAGCCTGGTGGCAATGCAGAACACATTACGGGACAACTTTTATTCATGCATCTACTTCCTCTTCGACAGAAGACAGGCTAAATCCTTCAATAGCTTTTTGAATTAAAAAAAAAAATTCTGCTCCTTAGAGCTCATAGCCAGGAGCTCCACGTAAAGTTTCACCTGCTGGGCCTCCTCTAGCTCATTCCAGAACTGCAGCAGGTATTCTTGCCCAGCTTGGGACAACCTGAGTTTGAGGCCATTAACAATCACAGTGCTCTGGTGGCCAGGCTTTGTGAAAACAGAAGTCTGAGTTTTGTGCCCATGAACCTCGCTCCACATGACTGAGGCTCTGGCTGTTCATTGGTACCCTAAGCCTTTTAGGAATATATACCTTCATCTAGGGAGCTGGACAAACAGGGGTTGGGGAACAGGGTACTGAAGGCACAGTACCTCCTTGCCTGGTTCAGACCTCCCTCCCCTTTTCTTCTTGCTAAATCTTCCATGCCTTTGTCTTAACCTGGCCATTAAAAAATGATCTGGCCTATCTTATCTGACAGCAGAGTACAAGACCCATTTAATCATTTATTTATTTAGAGACAGGATTTTCCCTATATAGTGCAAACTCGCCTCAAACTCACAGTGATCCTCTTACTTCAGTCTCCTGAGTGCCTGGATTACAGATGTGTGCCATCACACCCAACTAAGATCGACATTTTAGAAAGTCTTGCCTCAGCCTAGGAAGAAATGCTGCACAGAGTTAAAAAACAACCTGAAAAGATAGGCCCTGCTGGGTTCCCCCACTTGAGTCTATTTCCATGAGCTCACATTCTTTCTGTCCAATCACATTTGAGAAAAGTTGTAATGCTTCCATCATGCTTATGCAGTCAAGTCTCTAGTTGACCATATGGAGGATTACAGGACAGTGAGCAAGAACCTGTGTATGTTCTGGGAAGATGGCACACACTCTGATTCTATGGGATGGAGGCTCCTGAGCTCAGGACCTGTCTCTTAATCTGGCTGGTTTTTTTTTTTTTTTGAGACAGAGTCTCACTTTGTAGTTCAGGCTGGCCCTGAGCTCAGCTTCCAACTCACATCACAGCAATCCTCCTGCCTCTGCCTCCTGAGTGCTGGGATGACAGGCGTGAACCACCACGCTCGGCACTGTGGTATGTGGTACTGATTGCTGCTGGGGTGAGTCTCCACGCCCAGTACTGTTATGTGGTTATTGGGGATCGAACCCGGGCCCTTGCGCTTCCAAGACAGGCACGGGAACCACTGAGCTATATTCCCGGCCTTAATCTGGCTATTTGTTTCCTTTACAATACCCCTTATAATAAACGGGTAAATGTAAGTGTTTCCCAGAGTTCTGTGAGCTGTTACAGCAAATAATAGAGTCTAAAGAATATGCGATGGAACTTATGATGGTACACACCTGCAATCCCTGCACACAGGAGGGTAAGGCTAGAGAACTAAGAATTGGAGGCCCCTTGGGCCACCCAGTGAGTTCAAGGCCAAATAAAGCCACATGGTAAGATCCTGACCATCCCACACATCCAGAGCAGGTGATGGGAATCCTACTATAGCCTGTCAAGTCAGAAGTTTCAGAGGCCTAGACTTTGAAGTAGTGGATGAAATGGGGACAATCTACACGACTGATTTCTCAGTTTGGCGAATACGACACTATCTCTAATAGATAGTGTCAGAACTGAACCTAGACAATGCTCAGCTGGTGTCTGCTACAGAACTGATTGTCTGTTGGTAGGGAGAAATCCCCTTATTTGAGGGTCACACAGGTAATCTATTTTTAGTGTATAGTAGAAGAACTCAAGGCCTAATTTATTTTTTCTCTATAGTGTCCAGGACAGTTTCTCAATATTTTTTGGACTTTCATAATCTCAGTACTTTAAAAAAAACTAGTCAGTAATCCTGTAGAATGTTTCTCAATTTGGGGATGTCTCAGAATTAGAATAAAATTGGGCACTTATAACAACTTCTTGGTTTACAACCAATGTATGATGCTAATGTATCTTATGGCTAGTAATACAAATGAAGGCTAAGTTCTAAATAACCAGGTTAGTTTTCTATTGTTGCTAGATACTACAAATGTAGCAATGTAAAACCATAACAAACTCCATTCCAGATTGTCTTACACTGGTGTTGAGAAAAACAGACTTAAAGCCAGGAATGGTGGCTCAGCCTGTAATCCCAGCACTTGGGAGGCAGAAGTAGGAGGGTTGCTGTGAGCTCAAAGCTGAGTTCAGGGCCAGCCTGAACTACAAAATGCGAGACTCTGTCTCAAAAAAAAGAATACAAAGAACAGTAAATGCTGGCAAGGGATGTGGGGAAAAAGGAACTCTTCTATACTGCTGGTAAGGATATAAATCAGCAATGTCGTAGAAGCATTTCTTGTTGCTGAGACAAGATACCCGACAGCCACAAGTTAAAGTAGGAAAGGTTTGTTTTAGCTTAGTTTGTAAATGTTTCAGTCCACAGTCACCTGGCTCCAAGACAAGGTGGCTTGGTAGAGGCGAAATAGTCCATGGCACAGCAGACAGGAAGCAGCAAGTAGCAAGGTTCCTTTTTTCTTTTAAATTATCTAGGCCTTAAGCCTTTTGAGTGTGCCACCTATACCCAGGATGGGACACTGCTCATACCCTGAACTATGATAAACCAATCAGTGGGCTAATTCTGTATATGTACCCTTATATTCTCAGAATCATACATCCTTAATCTAAATTCACACACCCTAGATCTAGCCACTTCCAAAGAAGCCTCACCTATGAGTGCATGAGGGGACATCAATATACAAAACACTGCATATAGCTGCTATGGAGATCAGTACAAAGGGTTCTCAGAAAACTAAAAACAGAGCTACTGTATGACTGCACTATACCATTCCTTGATATATTCCCAAAAGAATTAAAGCTTGCATATCTTTACTGTGGTACAATTCACAAAAGGCATGATATATATCTAGCCTATGTGCCTATCAACAGATGAGGGGATAAAGAAACTGTGGAATAACATATACAATGGAGTATTTATTATTCAGCCATAAAGGTGGCCTGAATTATGTCATTTACAAGAATCATCATGTTAAGAAAAATTAGCCAGACTCAGAAAGACAGCTATGGCATGTTTTCCCTAGTATGTGGAACCTAAAAAAAGGAACATGAGGGGCCAGGGATTTAGCTCAGTGGTTCCGGCACCTGCGTTGCAAGCACAAGGGCCTGGAGTTTGATCCCAATCACTAGTAAACACATACAACAATGGAAGGCAGAGGCAGAAGGACTGCTGAGTTCAAGGCTGAGTTCAGGACCAGCCTGAACTACAAAGCGAGACTCTGTCTCAAAAAACTTAAAAAAAAAAAAAAGGAATAAAAGGTAGGAGGAGGTGGTACAAGGGAAGGTATGGGGGAATGGATATGATCAAAATATATGCATGAAAATACCACACTGAAACTCAGTATTTTATAAAATTAATAGGTATTAATAAAGAATATATTTTTTTAAAAAGAAGCTGACTTCTGACAAATATAACCTTGTAGAGTTATTTTAATATATACGTATTCTAATTCAAGTATAAAAATTGTTGAAAACATGTATAAAAATACTAAGGCACTCTCAAAGCCTCCAGCAGGCAGCAGGTCCTGTCTTTCTGAGTTTACCCTTCACTCTATGAATTGGAAGATAGTGAGGAAGAGGGTACCCTCTGGGACCTGACAGGTAGGCATGGCAGAACTCCACCGTTCCCTGAAAAACACCCTGCTGTGTGTTAGAACATCATCATCACACCAATTATATCATGCACACATGAGACTATCAGCAGAATTCTATGTTAACCAGAATGTGTATTAGTGTGGACACCACAGAGTCTGAGTGGTGTCTATTTATGGCTAGGTTGTGGTCCTTACCCTTCCAGATCCATAGACTGCCTCCTGGGCATATCTGATGAGGCACTCTTTGCAGAACAAATGAGCATCAGCGCACTGTGTCAGCTCCTCAAATGGAAATTCTCCATAGCAGCAGCGGCACTCGATCAGCTGGCCATCCTGTAGGCCATCAAAGACACATGTGAAAGCCCCACATGCCACAGTCAAGTAAAGGACCCGCTACTTGTCTCTATAGGCCTTCCTGCCTGCCGATACACATTCTGAGGTGAAAAATGACTCCAGGATTCATGAAACAATCATGATCAATTGTTTTGCAGCTAAACCCAGCTCAGGACACCAGCACATTAATCTATAGCTAAAGATAGTGAACATTTCACATTTTTTGTATATTCTCTGCAATTCTCTGTACAAAAGCCATCACACTCATCCATTCCATGGCACTAAGGAAATTATAATATCTATATTCAGATACTAACATGACTATAACAGTAAGGTATAAGGGGCAGAAGACATTATCTAAAAGCTTTCAAAAGTTGATTGCTCTTGTTATGACACAGGAATGTGAAGGAGTCGTAACCCAGCCCACGCTTTCTTTTAAGGACTACTGAAGCCAACTAAAGCAGCAATCTGAAGGAATATACCAGGCTTTAATCTCTATTCATTGAAGTGATGGATCCAATCACCTGCCTGTTCCTACCTGTGCTAGAAAAGCCACTATGCACACCAGCAGACACTGCTGAGAAAGCCACTGGCCCAAGGCCAATTACAGCACTTTCCTTCAATTCCAAAGTGCCTTCTGAGTTCTAAACTTTCCCCTGTCTATGTAGCAGATTCCCAGTGATGTCTTTAACAAGAACATCCCTATTTTCCTTTCAACTCTGACTGAGACTGGTATTAACAATGCCTACACTAGATCATGTCAGTGGCTCCAAGCTGGGCAAGCTGCCCACTCAGCAGATTGAAGGAGATTATAAAGGGAATATTTGCCTTTGAAATGCCATGGCAATGTGATCAAGGAAAAGCCCTAAGTGCCCTGGTAAGTCTCCAAAATACCTTTTGATACTGTTCTTCATTCATCTGTAAGGCCAGCAAAAAGTCTTCATGCTGAGGAACAAAGAACAAAAACAAAATCACACTTTCAGATACAAATTCAGTAAAGATGATAACATACCCCACTCATATTTACTTCCATAAACATGAGTCTATTATTAGTAGATATCAGCTCAGTTAAATGGTTTGGTAGTTTAAAATACGTTATCTACAGTTGCTTCTACATGAAAGAGACCAAAAACATGTAGCAAGGTTAAATACAGAGGGCAAAAGAGAACATGTGGGTGGGGACACGGTAGAAACTAGAACCATGGACATTTCTTAATTTTATAGATGTCAGACTTTAGAACTAAAAATATTTTAATAAAGTAGATTAAAAAACCAAATAGATAATTCCCTGAAAGGCAAAAATAGGCAGAAATGAATAGAAATAAATACTTAGTGTGTCAAGTTATCAAATGACTTCTTTTTGAGGCAGGGTCTCACTATGTAGTTCAGGCTGACCTCAAACCCTCAGCAATCCTCCTGCCTCAGCCTCATAGGCGCTAGGATTATAGGTTTGCACCATCACACTCCACTTTTCATATGACTTTAACATACAGTACAGTATATTTTGAGTCTGTATTTTCGTCTCTTTTTTTTTTGAGTCTTGCTTTGTAGTTCAGGCTGGCCCTGAACTCACTATGTAGCTCAGGCCAGCCTCGAACTCACATCAATCCTCCTGCCTCTGCTTCCTGAGTGCTGGGATTATAGGCATGAGCCCTACATCGGCTTTTTCTTTCATTTCTGTCTTTCTTTTCTCTCACCACCACTCACCAGGGATAGAACTCAGGACCTTGCACTTGTAAAACAGGCATGGGGCTACTGAGCTAAAGCCCTGGATTTTTCTTTTTCTTAAGTGGCAGGGTCTTACTACAGCATGTTGCTGAGGCTCCCTTCAAACCTGGGGGCTCAAGCAATCATCTTCTTCTCTCAGCCTCCAGAATAGCTTAGATTATAAATGCATGCCTCTATACTTGACTAATTTCATATTCTTTTTCTTCCTAACTTTACATTCTTAAATTGATATGTAATCAGTTAAGAATGATTATTAAGAACCAAAAATTTTAACATTAAGAAACAAAAATTACAATGAAAGGTTAAAAAACAAAAAACTCATATAAACCAAGTTTTAAACCAAAATCTCAGCATACAGTTCCTAGTAAAGAAAATAAAAAAGTTTCAGAGAAACCAATGATTCCAGGTACAGGTCAGAGAATGCTGAAGTTGAATCTGGGTCACTTCACCATACTAGAAGGCAAGGTCCAAAACTACTAAGGTTAGGACAGAGGGACTACCCTGAAGGGTGCCATTGGTCAGAGAAGGGTGAATTTGGACAATAAAGAACAATGACTATGATTAATATCCACCAGTTTGCCAATTCTTTAAATCCTTCTTTTCTTTTTTTTTTTTTTTTTTGAGATAGGGTCTTGCTTTGTAGTTCAGGCTGTCTCTGAACTCAATACTGTACCTGAAGGCCTCTTCAACTCTTGACAATCCTCCTGCCTCTGCTTCTCAAGTGCTGGGCTTGCATGTGTGAATCACCATGTCAGGCATTGTGTTGCGTGGCTAACCGGAGATCGAACTCTGGACTTTGTGCTTGCCGGGCAGATTCTGGAACCACTGAGCTAAATCCCTGGCTCTTTTTAAATATTTTTGTGATGAGATCAGTAGTGACATTAACAAATGCAATTCTGTGAAGGATGGATTACAACTTTCCTCAAATTCTAATGTCTGTCAGATTTAGACTTTCATCTCTGGTTAAAAATAATCATTTCAGGGCTGGGGATTTAGCTCAGTGGTTCTGGCACCTGCCTTGCAAGTGCCGGGGCCCAGATTAGATCCCTGGTATCCATATGCAACAATGCTGGGCGTGGTGACTCACACCCACCAGTAATCAGCACCACATACCACAGTGCCCGGCATGGTGGCTCACGCCTGTTAATCCTAGCACTTGGGGAGGCAAAGGCAGGAGGACTGCTGTGAGTTCAAGACTGAGCTCAGGGCCAGCCTACACTACAAAAAAAAGCGAGACCCTGCCTCAAAAAAAAAAAAGGAAGAAGAAAGGACTGGGAATTTTTAAAAACATGGTGTATGTATGAGTGTGTGTGGGGGGGAGGGGGAACCTGAGGCTGTAGTTCAGTGCTCCCTGGGTTCAATCTCAGAAGCAAAACAAAAAATCATTCAACTTACTTGAGAAAATGTTTGTCAAAAACCAATTGTGATTAATATGTTTCTGCTAGCTGGAACCACTGGTGGTACACATAACTGTCCGTTGGGAGACTTGAACTATCAATGGCAAAAGTGGTACAATCATACATGTACTACTAGTGGTTCAAGCCATCCAGCAGCAAGACATACAAATTATGGCTCCAGAATGAACGTGTTAATTCATTTTTCTGTGAGTCATTTTTTCAAGTAAAAAAGGTGTTCAGCAGTGAAAAACAAACAGGCAATTTAGTCACACCTTCAACTCAGTAACACAAGTGCCTCTGTTCAAGGTAAGTGTTACCTGCCTATGTGCATTGGGGACTTTCCACATACTTTTCATTCTGTCATACAACATACTGAAAAGATATCTTGGTGGATGTCAAAATTTTATAAAGTCACACTTCTTTACCAAAGGTACCTTTGTATGAAACTGGCCTTTAAACAAACATGAGTGTTGAGTGGTAAGGATAGCCTGACTCCTGGGCTGACTCCTCTAAGGCATCCTCACTGTAGTTCTGTCAGTGCAAATCCCACACAACAGAACAAGTAGGTAATGTGTTAGCACCATTATAGGAGAGTCTGTGCCTCATAGATTCCCTATAGTCTTGGGGAACCAAGGGGTCTGGGGTCACATCAGAGTTACTGGTCTGGAAGATAATTAGGAAAACAGGCTACAAATGAAATCCCTTTCTGGCTTTTCTCCATCATCAAAGATTGAGGGAGGTGAGAGATGTTACTAATCTCCAATTAAAATTCTTTAATAGCAATCCAGTTTATAAAACTGAACTTTAGTCACTATCATATACAAAACCTAGTTTTTCCAAAAATAGTCATGTCACTCTAAAGGAGATAAAAATCTTGGAGCTGGAGATGCAGGTAAGTAGTGTTTGCCTAACTCTGAGTTTGATCCTGAGCACCCCTTACAAATAAGCAAATAACAAACAGGGTAAAAAAGAACAAAAGAAGGAAAATCTTAAAGATAGTTTTGGTAATGAAGCCTAATGGTAAGCAAGCCAGAACTGCAGAAACACATTCCAAAGGAAGAGTATGTCTTCCTACCTCTGCCATCTCTTTGATTTTCTGCTCATAGAACTCCTGCTCTTGCAGCACAGCAGGAAGGAGGGAACATCGGTCATAGGATCTACAATGTCGCCGTTTATTTTCCAGAAAGAACATCCTCTTTTCTATTTTGATGTCACCTAGAAGATATATAACAAAACAAAATCATGGTGACAACGGTTTGCTAGGAATCCAAAGTAGACACTCCTTCCCAATCCCGGTACATTTCAGGACTCTTATAACCCATTCCGTCCTTCAAGAACACTGTGCTCATCATTCCTGATCTACTACACACCTCCTGGCTATCACCATCTCTCTCCCTCTTGCATACTCCAACTAGAAAGTTCTCCTATGCTGTCAGTAGTGTATTGTGGTGTATTGTGTGAATATAAAAGCCAAACCTCAGTTCATGAAGTTAATTCTAGTCTGAAACTGAATCAGATGAAAACTTAATCAAATTCAATGGTTAGGTTCAATGTTCACCTTATGGGAAAATTTGATTCAGCTCTTGTTCAATTTTTTTGTGACCAGAATCATAGAATTAAGTTTGTGAAGTGAAGTATCACTATAAAATTTATTACCTATTCTTCCAGTAAGGACATTGGGTTTATAGCTTTTGGTGATTATGAACAGCTGCTTGTAGCTGTTGGCTGGTGAGTGAATGTCTGTGATTCAACTAGAGGAGTAGAACTGCCAAATTATGGGATACGCTTACTTTTCAGCTTTAGAAAATAAGGTCAATTTTCCGAAGTTGTTGTTCCAGTTTGTACCCTCCCTGTGAATGCAATATACGTGAGGCAGGTACCCTCCACGCTTGCTAACACCTGCTGTCACTGCCTTCTAACTTTAGCCACTACCAGTAGGTCTTAATTTTCAAAATGTTCACAGAGACAAAAAGTTGAAAGAGGATTGCCTAGATTTACTACAATAAATAA
This sequence comes from Petromus typicus, assembly GCA_004026965.1. Taxonomy (NCBI): domain Eukaryota; kingdom Metazoa; phylum Chordata; class Mammalia; order Rodentia; family Petromuridae; genus Petromus; species Petromus typicus. The sequence continues at coordinate 53,165 of PVIR01007018.1, forward strand.
CATTTCAAATAAAAGACAGCAGAATTGGGAGCTGGGGATTTAACTCAGTGGTTCCAGTGCCTGCCTTGTAAGTGTAAAGGCCCCTGGGTTCGATCCCGCGTAACCACATACAACAATGCTAGGCACACTGGCACATGCCTATAATCCCAGCACTCGGGAGGCAGACGCAGGAGGACAGCTGAGCTCAAGGCTGAGTACAGGACCAGTCTAAACTACAAAGCGAGACCCTGTCTAAAAAAAAAAAAAAAAAAAAAATGCAGAATAACAAATATCAAGTACGTAACTGATTTCTTTAAATTTTATATTTCTTCAACTGAACTAGCAACTTATGTTTTAGAAAACTATTCTGTGCAGGTTTTCAACTCATTTACCACCAGTCTGTTCTTAGTAACCTCATAATTTTAACAATATTTACTGTACCTATTTTCTGGTATACTGTGTTTCTCCTTTTCTCTTATTCTCATAAAGTTTTAAACATTTTTTGAAAGCTAGTTTTTTATTTTATGAAAACATAGTAGCAAAATAGGTGACTGTGAAGTCAGATCACCAGGGCTGAAATCCTAGCTCAGCTTTGACTAGCTATGTATCACTTTGCAAGTTATTTAACCTCATTGAGCTACAGTTTTTTAATTTGCATATGAGAATAATGGAATGAATTTCTAAAATAAGGTTACCTGAAACACAACCAAATTAGCCTACATAATGCATTTAGAAAGAGTTTGGTATATTAAGCAGTTAATAAATGTTAGCTGCTACCTACTTAAGTAAAAAAAATTAAGCTCTGCTATTATTTTTAAGTTTCTCAAGTTAAAGTTGTAACATTTACTATCGAGTCTTCATTTTTTTTTTTTTTTTTTTGAGACAGGGTCTCGCTTTTTTTTTTTGTGGTTCAGGCTGGCCCTGAGCTCAGCCTCAAACTCACATCACAATCCTCCTGCCTCTGCCTCCCGAGTGCTGGGATTACAGGCGTGAGCCACCACGCCCGGCACTGTGGTATGTGGTACTGGTTGCGAGTCTCCACACCCAGTATTGTTATGTGGTTACCGGGGAATCGAACCCGGGGCCTTGCGCTTGCAAGACAGGAGCCGGAACCACTGAGCTAACTCCCCGGCCCTATCGAGTCTTCATTTTTTAAAACCAAATGCAATTTTCCTATAATTTCTTTTCCTGTGCTCTAAGAGCTTTGGTATGCTTTTCTATCTGTTTTTTGAGGGAAGGTCTATGTAGTTCATACTGACCCTGAACTTACAACATAGCCAACACTAGCCTTGAACTTACAATGATCCTCTTACCTCAGCCACCTGAGTGTTGAGATGACATAATGTATTTTTTTGGTCTAGGAATTGAACTTAGGGCCGCGTGTTTTCCAGGAAGGCACATGTCACTGTACATCCCTGGTAATATGTAGTTTTTAAAGTAAAAATCTAAATAACTGCAAACTTAGGTACAGTTGTAAATAGTACAGAGATCTCCTACTCAGACTTCCTTGAATAACAAGCTGCAAAACTATAATACATTGTCAGAATACTGACAGTGACAGAATACTGACAGTGACAATCTTGATTCAGGGATCCTTCTGTGAGTACTCTCCCTTCCATCAATCATCTTTTTTTCTCTTCTCCTCCTTTTTTTTTTCCACAATGGGGATAGAACTCAGGACCTTGAACTTGCCAGGCAGGCACAGTGCCATTAAGCTACATTCCCAGCTCAATGAGCGACCTTTTATGAGTCCTTGCAAATTATTAACCTGTTTCCCATTTCTGTAATTTTGTCATTTCAGAAATATTAAGTAAACTTTTATCCACCACACAATTTTCTGGAGATTTATCCAAGGCAGATATCAGATTTATCCAAGGAAGATATATGCTGCATATATCAGTAATAGTTTCTTTTTGTTCCTGAATAGCATGCTGTGGTATGGGGCTGGGCCTAAAGCTCAGTGGTAAAGTGCTTGCCTAGCCTGAGTTCAACTCTATGTAACCCCCTGCCAAGTATTCCATGGCATGGTAGTGGCACAGTTTAACCATTTACCATGTCAGAGCATCTTACTTTTGGGCTATCTGAATAATACTTGTGTACAGGCTTTTTTATGAATCTGTTTCACTTCTCAGGGATAAATGTGCAAGAGTACAACTGCTGGTCGTACTGTGATCATATGCTTAGTTTTTAAATATATAGCCATGATGTTTTCCAGAATGGCTGCATCACCAGATACCAGTAAGGTGGATAGATGGTTTCTCTGCTTCCTCACCAGCATCTGGTGCTGTCATTTTTATTTTTTCTATTCATTCATGCATTCATTTGTTACTAGGGATCAAACTCAGGACCTTACATTTGCCAGGCAGGCACTATGCTGCTGAGCTACATCCCTGGCCCTCACTTTTTATTTTCACCATTCTAAAACATGTATAGTGATCTCTCACTGTGGTTTTCATCTGCATTTATCAAACAGTTAAGGATGCTGAGCAACTTTTTTGTACCTGTCATCCATATATTGTTTTTACTAGATGTCTATCTTTTATCTATTTTTTAACTGGACTTGTTTTTCTACTACTAAATTTTCAGAGTTTATATTTTAAATACTAGTCCTTTGTCAAGAGATGTGGTCGTAAATATTTTATCTTAGTCTGCAGTTAGTCTTTGTATCATCTTAAATTTTTGAGACAGGGTCTTGCTTTGTACTTCAGGCTGGTCTTGAACTCAGCCTTGAACTCAGCAATCTTTCTGCCTTTGCCTCCTGAGTCCTGGGAATACAGGTATGAGTCACCACGCCAGCACTATGGTGTGTGGTTCTGATTGCTGAAGTTGGCTGGAGCTGTCAGGTGTGGAAAGACAAACTAGAAAGTTAAGACACAAAAGTAAAATACAAAACCAGCAAAGCACATGGAAAAATGGAGGCTCCTTTTAACTTTATGATAAACAAAAAATTTAAAAGTGAACATAATTATAGCACATTACTTGCCTAACAGTGAACAGTGCCATAGTTAAAATGTAGAAAATTTAAAACACATGTTTAGCAAAAAATGTACTGAGAACATAGAATGTGTTTGTGGGATGTGTTAAGATCTAGGTTCCTTACTTCCCATAAGACAAACCTGTAAGTACTTCTGAAAGCTCATCCCATTAAATGTAAGCGTCCATCCAAAAATATAGAAGTAAATTCCAGAACACACAGATGAAAAAGAGTTAAGATTTCTTTTGGGGAGCACAGGAAGAAGCCAACAAAGGGGCAAATTAAATATAAGATTTTAAATAATAGTTGATCTGAAAACCACGAAAATAAATAAACAGAAATACTCATTTAAGAAATATCTGCTGCCTTGAGTGTTGTCTTTACCCGCCCCCCCTTAGTTTAAATATTATTCATTAAAAATAACAATGAGATATCATTTTTGTTCCTTTATAAAGTTTAAAACCAGAAAAAAAAAAGAGAAAGCTTAGAAATACTGCAGCTGCATGGAGGTCACCAAGAAGCCCACCGACAGGAGACTTTCGTAAAGGGTCCAGCTGACAGCTTTCTCTGGGTGGTGGCCCTCTCTATCTCGAACCCAGGAGGGTGAGTTACCAAAGGGTTTTTGGAATATTGTGCTAAGGACTGACTCTGACAACAGTTCTAAAGCCTAAAATTGTCTGTATCACACAGAAAACAGAGTGACAGCATGAGAACTTATCTACTAAAGCCTGCTACAAGCCAGGTGCTATGTTATGGCTTTACAGGTCTATTAAAGCCTGCTACAAGCCAGGTGCTATGTTATGGCTTTACACATAGTACTGTCTAATTCTTGTTACAGCCTGGAAGGGATCTGTGCTGCACTACAAGAAAACTGAAGCTCAGTGAGTTTAAGACACTTGCTCAAATCACAGACTAACAAGTGGTAGAACAACAATTAAACCAAAAGCAAAAAGAAAAAAAAATCAAATCTATGTCTGATGAGGATTATAGATCTACCTAGTGATCTGTAGGAAATTCAGGGGAAACAGGCTATTTAATGACACTGCGAGGGTCCTGTCAGAGAAATCCAGACTACCAAAACCTATAGGATAAATGCAGCCTTTATTTTTTTCCCAATAAACTTTAAGAAAAAAACAAAGCAAGGAGAGAGAATCCACAGATTGTAAGAGTTTAAACAACATTATCAACCAATGGCAACAAACAAAAATTTCTATCTTGGTTCAAAAAACTGACTGGCAAAAAGAATGGGTAGGGGCAGAAATGTAACATAAATGAGCAAGAGTTAAGTACTAAAGCTGAATGATGGCTAAATGGAGGCTTGTCATAGAAAACATGCTTGCTATTACCTTGTTCGAATTTGAAATCTATGTAAGAATACTGATTCATTTCTTTTCTCTTTTTCCTTTTTCCACTGGCTTCTGGTGACAGTTCCTGCCACTTTTTAATTGCATCAGAAAAGGCCTAAAAATTGAAAAAGGGAAAGGTTACCTTTGCAAATAGAAAACAAAAAAGCAAAACACAGTTAATCCCCCAGTTTCACTCACAAAGCTGACTACCTCTCCTACCCTGCTTACCAGATTTTTTTTTTTTGAGACAGGTCTTACTATGTAATACAGGCTGGCCTGGAACTCATGGTAATTTTTCTGCCCCAGGCTCCTACGTGCTAGGACTACAGGCATATACCACCATGCCCTGGCCACCTTATCAGATCTCGGTTACATTTTTGTACTCAGCCATAAGACTACAGATATTTACCAAGTTTCACCTAAAAGATGACACCCCACCCTAAACTTGGGCTGTTTGGAAGAATCCAAGAAAGGAAGTCAGACAGGATGACAATAGGTAAAATTAATGAAGCACAGGCATAGACAAGGACTTTCTGAATAGAATCCTTGATGCACTGGAAAAGTACTGAGAATCAACAAATGGGATTGGATCAAATTAAAAAGCTTCCATATTGCCAAAGAAACAACCATTAGAGGGAAAAGAAAACCTATAGGAAGGGAAAAATTTTTACCAGCTATTCCTTAGGCAGAGGACTATTACCTAGAATATATAAAGAACTTAAAATTAGACTTTCCAAAATAAAATATCCACTAAAAAAAATGGGCAAGTGAAATGGATATATATTTCACAAAAGTATAAATAGCCAATAAATAAATGAAGAAATGCTCAACATGGCTGGACATTAGGGAAATGCAAAGTAAAACAACACTGGGTTTCCATCATACCCCAGAAAGAATGCCTATACCAAGAAATCTGGCAAGAAAAAGAGAAATGTGCATTGTTGAGATTGTGAAATAGTGCAGCCACTGTAGAAATTCCTCAGTATGGAGACTCCTCAAAAAATGGGAGACAGGCCAGGGATTTAGCTCAGTGGTTCTGGTGCCTGTCTTGCAAGCGCCAAGGGCCGGGGTTCGATCCCCGCTAACTACATACAATACTGGGCCTGGAGACTCACGCCCAGCAGCAATCAGTACCACATACCACAGTGCCCAGCATGGTGGTTCACATCTGTAATCCCAGCACTCAGGAGGCAGAGACAGGAGGATTGCTGTGATGTGAGTCTGAGGCTGAGCTCAGGGCCAGCCTGAACTACAAAGCGAAACTCTGTCTCAAAAAACCTTTAAAAAAAAAAAAAGGGAGATTGGAAATTCCATTTGACTCACCTATTCTCCTCCTTGGTATCTTTTTGTTTATAGAGGCACAGTCATAATAGCTAAATCTTGGAAGTAGCCTATATTCTATCAACAGATGACTGGATAAAGAAAATGTGGTTATTTACTTATATATAATGTAGTATTACTGTGCCATAAAGTTAGCTGTAGGAAAATGGATACACCTTGAGAACACAATGTTAAGTGAAATAAATCAGACATACAAGCTTAATTCTTACATGGTTTCTCTTACATGAGAAAACTAAATTATAAATAAAGAACAAGATAAAAGAGATAATAGCAAGTAACGAGAAAAATCTCTCTCAAATGGGAAGGAGATCAAGAGATGGGAGAAGATGGGCCGGGGATCTAGCTCAGTGGTTCCGGCACCTGTGTTGCAAGTGCAAGCACAAGGACCCGGGTTCGATCCCCATTATCCACATAACAATACTGGGCGTGGAGACTCACCCCAGCAGCAATCAGTACCACATACCACAGGGCCGGGCATGGGGCTCATGCCTGTAATCCCAGCATTCGGGAGGCAGAGGCAGGAGGATTGCTGTGATGTGAGCTGGAGGCTGAGCTCAGGGCCAGCCTGAACCACAAAGTGAGACCCTGTCTCAAATAACCTTAAAAAAAAAAAAAAAAAAAAAAGAAAGAGATGGGAGAAGAGGATAAAAAAGGAATTAAGATGTATTATGTGTGTGTACCAATTTCACACATGATGTAAACATTATCTACTGCAAAGTTCTAATAAAAATTTTTAAAAGAGAAAATATATGACAATGGTCAATATTTTAGAACTGACCCAATTTGATGCCACAAAGGCTATGGAGGCTGGCAGAGGCTGGGTCCATAGATGGACACAGACATCTATGCAGAGACCAAGGCAACTATTGAAGTCACATGGCAAGAGAAATCTAGGAGGCCTAGGACACGGAGACCCTAAGAATAACCACCTAAGGGAACAGATATTAAAGCACAGGCTAAAAAAACATGGTGCTAATCTCCTAGGATGAAGCCCTATAAGGGGGAAGAGGCTTAATACTGTTCTTAGGATATTCCCGATACATTGACTGAGACAGGCAATCAATAAATTGAAAGAAAAAGGCAGTCATTTGGGGGGCAGAGAAATAACTTTCACCCCAGTGGAACTCTCAGTCATGTGTAGGTTTACAAACCAACACAGACAAGGTTAGGATCCAGAGCACAGAGAAGAGCCAGAATAAGGTGAAGGGAATTCCTGAGATGAGGAGGTAAAGGCCAGTCTCAGGGTGACAGCTGTGTACCAACTGCAGAGAATGGTCATGATAGCCTAGACTTGGGGAATGAAAGAAGGCAAGAAACAACAGCTGAACAACAGAAGCAGGGCAGGCTTCTTGTGCACCACTCATGTTCTTACAGTATGAATGAATTCTAAATCTTAAGAAGTCACATCATGCTTAGCTTCTACCCATGAGCGTGTTCTCTTAAACACTTAAATTCAGTCTAGGTCATCCCATTTTGAAGCCCATATAACTCCCAAATAACCCGCAGACAAACAGATACCTTTATTAAAAATATACATGATCTTAAGTACAAACAACGGGATAAGGAAGCTACACCTAAGAATGGAATAGCTCTTTAAGCAGTAAGTATCCCATAAATCACAGAATTATAGCCACTGAAGAGCACTTGGGAGATCATTTGGATAAATCCCTGTCTATAAGCTGCCTCAGGACTCTAATAGATCTACAGATCAGCTGTAACACAGCCACAAAGCTGGCCCTACACAGACCAGTGGACTGTGGAAGACTAGACCTTAGGACTATGGAGGGAGGGGCACCTACCCGTGTGCCTCAGCCTGGGCCAGTGAGGATGGAGGTGCAGCTTATGCAGCAGACTGCTGACTGCCTGGTGGTTGCTATTTTGGGAGAAAGCTTGTTCAATTTTTACCTGAGCCATTCCCTAGGATGTAGTATGGGGAATGAGTTAGACATAGAAAATACTAACTCTTACCCTGAGAATAATTCTACCTAGGAATTGCATGACAGTCACCTAGAACTTCTTGGCAATGCAGTATGAAGGGAAGTGGGACTTGCCCTAGACTCAGAATGAGCTACCTTTACCTGGGGTTCACATTCCTTCAGGAAAGATCCAGTGGGTACCTGAACCACTACAGTAGCTTCACCTTTGTCTCTTGAGGGGGAAAAAAAATCAATCTTTGTGGGAATCACAAGTACTTCAACAAAAGAAGATTTAATAGCAGGAGTGAACTGTGTAGTGGCACTCATGCTGTCCTGGCTGAGTGCCATGACTGTGCATTGGCCCTTGCTGACTGACCTGCCTGTGCCATCCACCAGTCACCAGCACTTATCCTTGATCTCTTCCTTGGGACACTGGGGAAAAATGTTAGGAGCTGTCGTGAGCTGCCTACCTGCTTCTGAAGCAGACCATCATTACCGGCACTACTGTGTTCTTGGCTACTTACAGACCTCACCTCCTGTGACTGGAAACTGAGTCACTTGGGGGTTATTGTGTGACCAAGTCAAAGTGAATCAGGGAAGGGCAATCTTTCATACTCTACTTACCCTGTATTCCACAGTAAAGTGTATTGCCCTCCAGGTCTTTCTGGTCAAAGTGGAATTTCCCCATTTCTATTCTAGTATTCCTCTCTATTAAGTCCTTCCTGACCAGCAAATAACCTGACCAACTCTAACTCTCAGCTATCACAAACCATCCAAATCTCTGCAAGGGGATCTCTTTATTCCATATCACAGGGCAAAGCAGTGACCCTAAGAGAAGAAGAGCACCTTTCGGGTGATTGCATAGTGTCCCTTGAGCTCATGCAGGGCCCACTTGATGTCCTGACTGCTGAGCATTTTGAAGTCGGCCATCAGGAGGTCAGCAGCTTGGATGAAGCAGCGCTGGTCAAGAGGACTCAATTTTGAATAGTCAAAGTAGTCTATTTTAGGCAACTGAAATAAGACAGAAACAAAGTTAGAAGCAAAATGACAGACAGAGCAATCTTCAAAAGAGGAAAATAACTTTAACAAACATATATTATTTGGTTTCATAATTATTCTGTAAGTCATTAGCCCTATAATAGGAGGAAGAAATGGTGGATCAGAAATCTACCTACTCTGAAGACTAGTTTTTCTAGTTACAACTAGTAAAGAAATATAGCTGACAATTTGAACCCTATCTTTCAGTCATCCTTTTTTCCTCAAAATGTTCAGAAAAACTCATTCTCCCCCCGCTACAAAATATGTAAAAGCAACAAGAATTTGTGGGTAGCAGAAGGATCAAGCACTAGATTTTGTGGGGAGCAGAAGGATCAAGCACTAGATTTTAATGCAGCTGGTTGTGAATTATAGTTTCCTTTATTACACAATATACTGAATGGTAATTCAGATTGCAAATGAAGACAATGATTACAAGTTTTAAAAATCAAACTGCTTACATCTTCATGTAAGACTTGGTTAAATGGTGTATGCATTCTACACAAATTTTGCAAAAGAAAAAATTATCAATAGATATTAATCTCTGGGTAATGATCTGCACACTAAGTATTTACATAGAGATATGCGGTACTAATGACGGAGAGGGTAGAGCAGTTCCAGGTAAGACAGTAAACCTACACAGGACACTTGCCTTTGTATCATCCTGACTGGCCAGTAGGCTGCTGCTGGGATTGATAATGATCCTATCTTCTCTCTTTGGATAATCTGGATTTTCCAGAAGAAAATTACAAAGTCTGCAACAACACATGACGTTACTGTCATATTGCTCCAAATTCCATATCTGCCCACTGATTCAAATGCAAAAATAAAGTTCCTACTGAAACTGGATGATGAGTCTGTTGAGAAATTAAGATGTTTGTAGCCCCCCAAAACGAAATTTTTTTTTTAGGTTTTTGGAGACAGGGTCTCGCTTTTGTGGTTCAGGCTGGCCCTGAGCTCAGCCTCCAACTCACATCACAATCCTCCTGCCTCTGCCTCCCGAGTGCTGGGATTACAGGCGTGAGCCACCACACCCGGCACTGTAGTATGTGGTACTGGTTGCTGCTGGGTGCTCCACACCCAGTATTGTTATGTGGTTACCAGGGAATCGAACCCGGGTCCTTGCGCTTGCGAGACAGGCGCCGGAACCACTGAGCTAACTCCCCGGCCCCGAATTTTTTTTTTTTTTGAGATCACAAGGTCTGGGACCCCGTGATCCTCCTGCCTCAGTCTCCCAAATGCTGGAATTATAAGCCTGTGCCACCATGCCAGACAAACTAAATAATTAAAATAAACAAGCAAAAAAAAAAAAAAAAAAAAAAAAAAAAAAAAAAAAAAAAAAAAAAAAAAAAAAAAAAGGAGGGGAAAGGAATGCAAAAATAATTGAGATATGTTATGTACATATATCAAGTCTCCCTAGTCAATGTAACTGGAACATACATACCGTAAGCATGTACTAATAAAAACATGGATAATTACTACGAAAAAAATTACACTGGATTTCTATTTTTGCTTGCTAGTTAAAAAGCAATGGCCAAGTGTGGTGGCACATGCCTGTAACCCTAGATGAAGCAGGGGGATCACAGTGAGTTCAAGGCTAGCCTCGACTATATAGCAAAACCCTGTTTTAAAAAAAAAAGTGCTGAACACACTGATGAATGGGAACACCTCTGAGTTCATCTATTAGTTGGGGATCAATGCAATGAAGTCACTGTAAGTGCTACAGATTAAACTGTATGGACAGGAGAACTTATCCTTATCCAGAAAAGTATCCCTTCTTTTCTCTCCCCTGGTACTGGGACTTGAACCTAGTGTCTTATGTATACTACTAAAAGCTCTAGTGTTGAGATACATTTCCAGCTGAAAAAGTACCTATTCTCCACCAAGAAAGCTATGAATAACAAGTAGGAAAAAGTATCTATTCATAATTAAAATTAAAAACACTTTGGTAGGGCCGGGGATTTAGCTGAGTGATTCCAGTGCTTGCCTTGCAAGAGCAAGGTCCCTAGTTCTATCCCAGTAACCACATACAATAATACTGAGCATGGTGACTCAC